>LPNX010001483.1:563249-617907 GCA_001517045.1 Pseudotsuga menziesii | reverse complement strand
TGCCCTGCAGAAGAGAAAAACCCTCAAATTTTTCCAAGGTATAATTATGTACATCCACATGTACATGGAGTTGCCACCTAGTCGAAATAGGTGGGCAACAGACCCCAAGGTGGTGGCCTTCAATGTAACGAATATCAAATTTGATATAACAAAGTTTACAACTTTATCTTATGAAGTGTCTCTTGCGATGTGATTGATTAATGTTGTTGAAACTCAATTGTATACATATGATGATCTTTGTTTAAATATTTGAATAAGTGAAATTGGTAAAAAGTGTTGGCCCACCAATTCACCCCTCCCCTCTCAGTGTGCCATTGTGTCTAACAATTGGTATCAGAGTAGGTCTTCACCACAAGCTTGACTAGCTTGAAGGAGATCCGTGGACACACAATGGATGCAAAGGCAGAGTCCCCTAGCAATGATGAAGTTCCAGTACTTGATGTGATTGATTACTTTGGATGGAGAAGTAAGATGAAAGCTTACTTGAAGAAATTTGGTGTATGGAAGATTGTGGTCAATCCACCTGCTCAGCCCAACAAGAAGACAATGTCAACTGCACAGAAGGATTCCAAGAAAGACAACGCCATTGCATTTAAGTTTCTTATGGATGGACTCTCAAGCTTGTTCAGAGAGTGTAGGAGAACACACTTCAACCAAAGACTTATGGTTCAATCTGGAAAGTGAATATCAAGGAAGAAACCAAGATACAAAGATTGAAGCAGAAGTCAAGTCTACTGAAGATGAAAAGCAAGAAGAAAAGGAGGAGCACACATTAGACATCAGTGAAGGTAAGAATTTTTATGATTACAGTAGCAGTGATTGTGACAACGTTGAAGATGATCTTAAAGAAACAAAGAAAGATGTCATAGCACACCTTCTAGCAGGCATTGATTTGAGATACAATTTGAGACATAAAAGAAAGATTTTGGGGTCCTTCGAAAAGTACCATGAGAAGTCTATGGATCTGTTCAAGAAACTCAATCACAAGAAGACAAGTTTACTGAATGAGTTGGAAGACAAAGAAGATGAAGTTGAAAGACTAAAGACTGAATTGATCAGTCAAAATAGAAGAACGATAAGAGTTTGGTGAAGAACTTGAAGAAATAAGGAAGGCAGATGTTGAGCGGAAGACTAAACTAGAAGAAGCCAAAAGGATAGAGGAAGTCTTGAAGGACAAATTGGATGAGAAGGAGGAGCAATGCCAAAAGCTTGAGATGGAAGTAGTTGGTCTTAGAAAGACAAGTGAAAAGTCCAATACATGTGTGAAGTTCAGGAACAACTCAATCATCTTGGACAAGATCTTGCACTGCCAAAGATCACCTTTTGATAAATCTGGCCTTGGCTACAACTCGGGAAAGGAAAAGTTTGTAGCAGACACATGGACACCTAGCAAGTATGAGGAAAGCCCCATATTCTCCAAAAATGAAGGCCAAGCTGCTCCTCATGTACCTGCACAGAATAAAGAAGAACTCAAAAGATCAGAAAACATCAAGGAGTTAGTCCCACTCCTCAAAGCAAGTTCAGAAAAGATACATCGTCAAAGTGGAACCAGGCATCCAGGTATGAATATAGATTCAATGGTTATTGCTATTCATGTAATGTTTTTGGTTACAAGGCTATGGACTGTACATTCCATGGAAGAAGAAGTGTTGGAAGTCCCAATAACATAGTTAGATGCTGGACTTGTAACCATATTGGCTATGTTGCTGCAAATTGCCACACCATGAGATGCTACAACTGTAGTGGCTTTGGTCATAAAGCCCAAAATTGTGCAAGTCCAAGGAGACAATCTATGAAGAGTCCTTCATACACACCTTTGAAGCAGAATAATACAGGCAGATTTGAAGCTCAAAGGACAAGTGGTCACAGCCAAGGGCATTCCCAGGTATGGAAGAAAAAGAATGTTTTGCTAGATATGAATGAAGTCAATTTGTGCAAGGAAGCTGGCTGCCATATGGCAAGCCAAACTTGAGGTCTGTCAAAGACCTTAATGCTCCTTGAGTTCATGGAGTTTGGAGGATGAACTCATAGGCAATTATTGGTTACTCCAAGCATAAAGACAGGTCCAAGGATCCAGGTCACAATTGGCATTGTGATAGGGGCAGCAGGAATAGTTACAATTGAAGTATAGTGACATGATGATGTTTGAAGGATGCATTCCTTAAGAACAGCTGGCAGTATTGTCATGATAAGACTTGTTGAAAATCTACAAGGAAGATAGCTGGCCTGTGTGCAAACTCAATTGAAGATGGTAGCAACATGATTGAGGAAGTTAAACTGAGTAAAAGAAGAATTAGGTGAAGAGGATGAGACCCTCGAAGCTACGGAGAGAAAGCCTGATTCTTGCATATGCACAGTCTTTGTGCTAATATTTTGGGTCTAGTTCAATCACAGTGAAGACATATGATTTTACTTGGTTCACTCACAAGTTCAGAAATCAAGTATTGTGATAAGACTCTTGAAGGTTTGAGTCCAATAAAGACATTCTCAAAATTTCGGGAAATGACAAGTTACAGTATAAATACAGTCATCCGGAAATTCATCTTGTGTGCAAAACAATTTTGAATGGATGTTTTCATCTCAGTCAAGGATTTTGAAGTTTGAAATTCAAATGGAAAGAATGAAGATATCAGGCATTCTGTAACCATGGCTAACCTTAATTTGAAGCAATATCCAGTAAAGTATTAATGAACAGTTGCAGTTCTCTTTGTAAGGACTTTGCTGCAGATTTGGAAGAGTTCGATTTATTGGTATGGTAAGAAGAACATGGAAAGGAATGGAAACTTCCAAGCTTTGGTGATGAACCAAACAGGGGTTACACACTGTTCTAAAACGGCTTGGACAAAGAACAAATTTGAAATCGAATTATGGTGGATTAGAAGCAGTATAGGTACAGTGATGACAGATACTTTTTATGATGACCATGTGCGGGCAGATTGAGCAAATTTGACTGAGAAGATCTGGAAGAGAACACTTGAGAATGAGTTCAATCTGAACTTGTAGCATTCTGAAGTGTTATGTTACAAGTCCTAGGAGATTTGCAATCATTCTCAGTCAGAATGTTTGCTGAGTTGGCAGGTTGATAGGGAATGAAGTAAGGCAACATGGTGACGTTTGGAAATTATCCTTGATGAATGCTTGCCTTTTATGAATTTACTAAATAAGTGTTGATGCATTCCTTAAAATACAACACTCCACTAGCTCTCATGCCTAGGTCAGGCACAGTTGATATCTTGAAGGTAAGTAGTTGAAAGACATCAAGGGACTTGATAAGAAGGCCATACACAACCAATAAGGTGATCCAAAAATGCTGAGAACAGGTTCAAGGAATCTCTGATATCTATGACAATCTCTGATATCTATGACAATGAATAGCTTATGAATATCTCTCTCACCATATGAAGACCTTATAGAAGTTAACAGAGGAAGAAGGCAGCACCTAAATGTCAGATTTGTGAAGCTCAGCCACAGGTACATCAAAGTCATTTTCTGAGTATGTTTATGTAAAAGGAAGACATATTTCTAAATCAAGCATCTAAACTTTAAAGTACCATCCTTCAATCCTTGACATCAGAGACACATGTTTTTGGTTGTTATGAAGACTTACTAGCAGCATCTACAGCATATAAATTTGTGCTAGCAAGACTCACTAACAGGTATGCACGATGATAGGGGGAGCAGACATCATTAGAAGGCTTTGTTGAGCATAAATGTCATTGTGTCCAATACAGTTGATCTCAGTATATTCCTTGACCTATGAACATACTCAAGCATCTACAATTGCTCTCAACGTTATCCAAAAGTTTTGAGGTAATATGATTTCTTTGAAGCAAGAAGATCATCCAAAGTCTATGCCAAAGTCAGATTTCTCTACAGCAATTCACATGGTTTGGAAGCAGCAGGTAATTGAAACCATTGTGCACTTTAACCATACAAAGTGAAGCTTGTATCAATGGCTACTGATGAAAGTGATATATCTAGCGTCCTTCAAGCTCATGTACACGAATGCAATGGCAGCTACGGAGGCAGAAAAGTTGTTATTGTGCACATTGCATTGTATTTTTGAATGCACATTCTAACAAGGATGCACATTCACTTATGTTGCATACTTGAAATATTGCACAAAGATATGTAGAAAAGACTCTTGAGATGCCTTTCTTACACTTATGATGAATGCCCTAGCCAGATGAAAAATTCAGCCTTTTTTTTAAGCCGATATATAGGGACAGAGATCAAGCGTTTTTTTTTTGAGAAGTCAGGCCCTAAGAACAGCAGTAGTAAGTGTAAAAAGTTTCAAAGTCCAGTATAAAGCATTCATGTCAGAGCTGCTACCAGAAGCATGAAAGGAGGAACTGTTCCCAAGCGATCTCAGGCATATTTGTAAGATCAAATTTTGTCCTTGGATACCTCTGAAGTCAGAAGTTGAAGAAGTCAAAAGGACAGTAAGTAGGACTATTCAAGCAGTCTTAAATTCAGGGATGTTGTTGGGACAGAATTGATCTGACAAGTGGTGGAAACAATTTGACTTACACTTAAAACTAGACAAAGATTTGTGACAGCAGTGACATTACAATTGATTTGATAGTAAAGGCATTTGAAGGCTCAAAGTTTAAGCTCAAGTATTGATAGCTATCAAGTGTTGAACGAATCTGATCAAGAATATATCAAGCACTTAGCTCAGTAAATGAAGAAGTCCACATGACAGGGGGAGAAATCAAAGCCACTGAAGTGAAGTATAACAGAGGTCATTAAACATGATCTCAGGAAGTTTTCAAGAATAAATTTTCTTTGGGCACTATGAAGCTATTGATGGATAAGCTTTTGTCCTTTGTCATTAATGTCAAAGGGGGAGAGTAATTGAAGAAGATTGCCATCAATGACAAAGGGGGAGATTGATGAGCAAGGTTGTCATTGATGACAAACCATTAATGACAAAGGAAGTCATTATATGGTCCTTGACATATTGTGGATGCCCATGGCTTGATGAAGAAAGCCTTGAAGAATTTGGGGTCTTGGAACCCTTGGGGATGGCCCTAGGGCAAAAGGAAGATGAAGGCACCCACACGCATATGATTGTGATTGGGCACTTGGACACCTATTACACCCTTGATGTTGATGCTATAATGGACACCCTATGAACCTTAATGATGTGGCAAAGGCATATAAACAAGCCCTAAATAACACCAAGTTTGACCATTTGAAATTGGTAAGAAGTTTTATTTAAAGACAAAAATAAATATTTCAAATGACAAATTGAGGTAAAAAATAAAATTATATTAAATGTTTAAAATGAATTCTTACCCTAGAAGTCGGCCAGCATAAGATATGTCCCTTGCATGTGTATTTAAACACATTGGCATACTCCAAAAGAGATCAAGGAATTGAAAAACAAAAGAGAACTCACTGAACTGTTTGAGGCAAAAATTTGGGTGCAAAAGAGATAGCTCGGTGATATTTTGTGGACTGAGGTGAAACAATCTTGCAGGTGGACTGATGTAAGATTGTGGACTGAGGCTGCCTCAGTACCGTGGGTTCAGCAGAAGAAGATCACATGGTTGTTTTTGTAGTTATCTCCAGCAGCAACATAAATCCGTGAGCACTATCTTAGCAGGTGACAGCCCTGTAGGTCTTAAACAAGTGACCTGAACCTAGTCAAGGTCACTTCCAGGAAGGCCCGAATTATCTCTGTGTGTTTGACAGCCTAGTTAGGGCACATGCAACTCTGGTTTTCGTGAGCTTGAAAGAAAGGTTTGATTTTGGATCTACAGACTTTGAAGACTCGTATTCCCTCAGAGTCTGGGTTTATGTTGAACTTGAGTTGTTTTCAGAAGTTATAAGTAGCAGCAAACCTTGTGGACATGATAACACTTAGTTGATGAGCTCACCTTACAGTGATAAAGACATGGTTGTGACAACTACAAAGTAGTCACGTTGGCTCAGCAGCAGCAGAGATCCAGTGATGGTGATATGATGATGATGTCTATGAAGTGAATACGGTGATAGGTTGGCTTGAACAATACTGTAAAGAAAGCTTTTGGTAAACCCTTGATGACTTGAATGCACCTAGCAGACTCTTGTACAAACAACTGCAGACTTGACATGATTATCAAAGGTTGATAGACATTTGACATATGCAGAAAATTGAAGACATGAACAACTTGACATGATAATGACATATTAGTGGACAAGTTGAATTGATGTGATTGTGATTACAGTTTATATGAGCAGAGTTAGACGATGAATAGATCCTGTGGACATGAGCATACTTTGTTGATAGGAACAGATTGAGTTGATGACAGAAGTGGACAAGTGTTTGACAGAATAATTCATTGGCGATGGAAACCATCCTTGAAGGATTAACAGATCACCAAAAGAAGAAGATAGGAAAGTGTAGCTCAACTAAGGAGCTATGGCTCAAAATAGAACATATCTACTCCACCAAAGAACAAGAAGAAGAGGTTTTGAAACTTATGGTTGAAGATTTAACAGATCTTCAAAAGGAGAAAATAGGAAAGTACAACTCAATTGAAGAATTATCGTTCAAAATAAATCAGCTAAACTTAGATGAAGAGCAAAAAGCATAAGACAACCCTATCAAAAGGTCAATACAAGATCTAGGTAAGTATGAAGGTAAGTCCCCTGAACACTTTGTTTGTAATGCTTCTAAAGAGATATGTTTATCAAGTATAGAAGATAAGAGCCATTTTGAATTCATAAAATGCAATACTTAAAAAGATAGATCTACAGAAAAGTAACAAGATGTAATCATAGATCACAATGAAGCTAATGAAAACCCCCTGATACAAGATGAAGACAATCCGAGTGAGTTGAGGCCCCCTTGCAAAAACACTCCAGTTGAAAACGCCCTCCTGTAGACAAACAATGATCTCGAAAAAAGATATAGATCTCACACAATATTCAGAATGCTAGGAAGCAAGAGACTTTTCAATCACTACCGAAGAACATCAGATGCAAAGCAGATCCAGAAAATATCCACAAAAAATCTTTCTATTAATCAGATCCAAGAGCCAAAGACCCCTTACAAATGAGAAGCTCTCTCCTTTAAATAGAAATGAGAGACCAAAATCCTAACCACTTTCAAAACGAGTGGCTAAGACTAAAAGATATAAATGTTCTAATCAATGGCTGAGATGAGCTCAATATACAATACATGGATCAATATAACCATAGAGTACCAAAGTGGACTAGATCACCCATAAAGAGGGTACCCCACTCAACAAGAAATAAATGAAGCACATGGTGGGTCCATGGAGTGTTAACTAACTCTCTCTGGGTGCCCCATGGCACAATAAAATAATATAATATTTTAATTTTTTGACTTTGTGCCTCCTTGAGGAAATCGTGAGCCTCCCAAAAGCTCCAAAAAATAATATAAAAATGCCTGAAAAATAGGTGTGGGCCCAATCAGGTGCTGCAACTGCTGGAAAAGGTGCAGAGGACATCACACTCATCATCATAACTCATCCCATGTCATTTCCTTGCCTCAGTAGCCCAAATCAATTTCTTCAATAGCCATTTAATCATTTATTAATCTGCCTCATAAAATGTGAACCTGCCAAAACAACCTCCTTGGGTGCCTACGTTGTCCAACTGATCCCACCAGGCTCTCTGGGATGGGGGTACTATGGTACAATCAAGTGGCTGCACCCCCTATGCCCCATACAACACCCTAGGAGATCCCAATAAAACATCTCCCTGTTCAGACACATCATCATGTGAAGCAAAACTGCATCAGAAAGGTAAAATGAGCCTGATCATCTATGCAAGTGCCCGAAATTGAAAATAAGCTATCTCACTAGAATCAGAGAGTCCAAATCCATCTAGGGTGCATACTCATACCCTTTCTAGGTCTCTGCCTGATCATCAACAATATCCAATAGACAATATAATCACCTATAAATGACCAGATACCAATAATATAACTCAGGCTATCATCCATCTGCTGCAAGTGTTACAAGGCTAAGACATGCTCTACAAATCATTTAAGTAACATTCATAACAAGTAGCAGTCACCTCACTGGCGGTACATCAACCAAATACATATATAGGGTTTTATTTATTATTACTCAGACCAGACTTTTAGGACTATACTCACTTCATAGTTGTAGTCAATTTGCTAGTGAAGGGTGAAGGCTGAAATTGACAAGGCTGGGTAAAGGATGATTACCAACTTAACATCATGACACTTTGGATATGGAAAGGGAATACTCACTATAACCACATGTCGGACAACCAACAACACAGGGAATGGCAGTGCCTCACAAATGGTTGAGTTGTTTAGAGAGTGTTTATTCAACTTAGGCATCATGTCTACATCAAGTTTGATCTAGGTTCATTAGGACCATCAATTTTATTTCCATGGCCTTTTTGGCCTATATGACCTTTTGGGGACTTCACCAGTGCTTAAAAGCACAGGTAACTGCAACTTTTATCCAGGACATATTCAAATTTATAAGGTTAGCAATATTTGGATATAGCATATATTTAACCATTGCTTTTGGGACCTTTTCTTATACCCTTCACGGAGTATTTTAGCATTTCATTGCTCTTGCCCTTTGCTCTTATATGTTAAGAAACACATTTTAGAATTTACATTTTCCATGGGCGCATATATAAACATTTCCAATACAAGTAGTACATGAGCTTTCAGTTTTAGCCAACAACATCTCAAGTGACTAGGGAGAGTTCTGCACAGTGCCAAACATCAGGACAACTGACCAGAATGATTTAGGCATACAATCCAACTCACCAAAGGCAAGTTTTGTCACCAACTCAGAGCTGAGACACAATATAAACAGGGAGGTTTGTCCAACAAAGGTTCTAGCAGGGAAAAATCCTCCATGCTACAAGTCAAGTAGTAAGTCGGGTTAAAACAAAACTGGAAGGAAATGGATGGGTGGAGACAATGAACAATGAAACCAACACTAGCAAGTCAGGGTATGGTGGGAATGACTACCTCTATTCTCCCTAGGGAGGGTAAAACCAATGAGTATAGATTAGGAACTTTTAAGTCTAAGTAGGGACATCAATACATAATACAAATACATCTAAGTCCATATATTTATGACCGCCAGATCATGACACTAAATGCTAGTATATGTCACAAAGATGAGTATAAGAGCAATGATAACCATAACACAATATAATAAATGTTGAGTCATAGCCATGCAAATAATCCATCTAAACCATCATATGTCCAATGAGAAAACACTAACACCAATCTAGGCATCACTAACTACTCCGTAAATGACTAAATGGCTACATCAGTCCTCGAATCTGAGTGTCCTGAGACTCAGTCCTGACATGGGAGAGTACAATAGTCTACTAACAAAATAATGATCCGTCAAAACTGCTCATCTCAGCATCTCATATGTAAGAGATCTGGCTAAAAAATGTACTATATCTGAAAAATAGAATATGGTAGCTTGGCTACTATGTATGTGATAACAATATTTTTGTGACAGAATACAAGTTCGTCAAAATATCAACATTGTCTAATGATAGGGGGAACAATATTGCCAAAGGAAGTTCTTATTGCCATTAATGCAAACAACAAGAAAAGTTGACAAAGGAAGAGAACTTGATGACAGGGGGAGCATGCCCCGAGGGGGAGCAGTATTGTCAAAGGATGTTTTTTCCCTTTGCCATTGATGCCAAAGGGGGAGAGAAGTTTTGTTGACAGGGGGAGCTTGTTCTGAAGAGGAGTTATGGTGTTGTCATCAATGACAAAGTCCTTGGTGCCCCTTGTGGAGCCCTTGAGGGTTAGTGTTTAGTTTGTGGTTGTCTGTGTCACCGGAGCCCTTTTGACCTTGTCTAAGCCTAAGCTTGAAGACCTTGGAGGCCTTGGAACAATGACAAAATCCCTGGTTACCCATTGACTTGGTAAAGTGCCCCTAAGTTGTATCTTGGTCCCATTTGAGTCCATTGTCGAGTTCCCTCTTCCTGGTTGATCTTTGGTCACTGGTCTTTGTGCTGCTTGTTATGCTTGTACTTATTTTGGTCTCTTGATTGGTTGTTGGATGGATGATGTGGCTCATGTGTGTAAGTCCCTTGATGTGTTGATGCTGGAGCCCTTTGCTTGCATTGGATGGTCTTGAGGTTGTTGAGTTCTTATGGGGTCCTTGGTGTCCTTGGAAGTTTTGGTCTTGAACCCACACATATGGTGGTTTGATGGCCCTTGGATGCTATATGGTCATTGGCATGTTGTAGCCTTGTGATCATGCATATGAAGCCCATAAGGTGTTGCAAACTAGTGGTGAAGTCTTTGTACTCCTCTTTTGGGGTGTTGGTACTCTTATTGTGATGAAGGTATATAGTGGAACCATTGGATATTTTTTTAATGATATGGAGAACTTGAATATGATGATGATATTCTTCAATAATTCTTTGTTGCCACTTGATTGGTGGTGTTGGGGTCCTTGATAACCTTGATATGATGAGTATATGGTGGAGCCCTCCTCCTTGTTGATGTGAAGTCTGTGGATGTGAAGACCATCGAATCCCTCATGCGTTTGATGATGTTCATTGAAGCCTTTGACCTTGGAACTTATGCATAAGGCAACATGGCCTTTGGTACCTTTATGTGTGGAATCTTTGAAGTCCTGAACAAATTGAAGAATTTAAGCGTATTAGACCAAGAATTTGCAAATAAACCCATCATATGGAGATAGTCCTCGTCAAGCCATTTTCGTTGATATGTGGAGCATTTTCTAACTTCTTACGGTTGAAGAGATGTGAATTAAAAGTGGGAAGAAATTTTGATGGACTATATTGACAGGTTACCCATGTCTAATGGGAAGGATAAATGTTTTGTAGTGGTTGACAGACTAAGCAAGTATGCTCACTTCATTGGGGTTAAGAAAATAGATTCAACAAAGAAAATGACAGAGACATTTTGCAAAAACGTTTATAAGTTACATGGGTTTTTGAAGATCATTGTTAGTGACAGGGATGCGAAATTTAAAGGAAATTTTTGGAAGGGATTTTGTAAACAAACAGGGATATCCCTTAATATGAGTTCAACCTATCACCCTCAAATTGACGAACAAACTGAAGTAGTGAACAAATGTTTGGAAACCTACCTATGTTGTTTAGTGATAGACAAGCAAAACAAGTGGTTCCAATGGTTACATTTAACTAAATGGTGGTATAATACTACTTACCATACTTTATCTCTATTGACCACCTAACCAACTAGGTGGCCAACCATATACCATGCACATGTACCAGATGAGAAAGAAGTACCTAATAAAGTTTTTCAAGCGAGGCAACGCTTCTTTTTATCTTTCCTCCATGAAATTTCTGCACCCTTGCGAGGGTTTTTGTAATGATATATTAGCATGAAGGTCTAGCTTTGTATAATTAAGTTACCTAGTACTTTTTCATTAGGGAAGTCCTTTCATCGAGTGTTTTTCCTTGGATAATTAAAATTTATTTTTAGTGATTTTAACTATCTGAGCTTTTAGAACTTGCTCTCTTAAGTAGAAAAACTCAGCATGAGGGGGCACACTTGCTAAAGGATGTGAGTTGGATTCCCATGGTTTTGGGCATAAAGAAGGCAATTACCAAAATGCAAAAAGATTAACCTTAAACCAAACCGTTCTTTCTTGGGAAATGCGCCCCACTCTTGAAAAAAAATCTAATTTGATATTTAGCAACCATTTCTTTCCTTTTGGCAACTTGTAACTCTTTAAGAATAATTCTATTTACCTTTGCCAACTCACGGAATCAATTTTCATCAAGTTTCCAATTTTTTATGAGTTCCCGAATTTTTCATTTTTTCCAAGTTTTTGGTCTTTTTTGGGTTTTTCGAGTAATATTAATTTTGGAGATAAATAATTACTCGAAAACTTAGGAAAGTGGGTTTAGGGGTTAAGTTGGCGCTCTTAGTTAGAAAATAAGCACCCCCATGGCAAAAAAAACCTCCTAGGCCCACTTTTATGACTTTTTGAACTTTTACAATTAACTTATTAAAAATAAGCTTGTAAAAACAGAAAAAATATTTTTTTTTGGGTCTTAAAAAAACCTATGGAGGACTTAGGACATGTTCATAATAACTCAAAATAATGATTAGCATGGTAATATACATTGACACGTAAGTTTTAATAACCTCCCAAGGCCTAATCACCAAGGCAATTATTTCAGCTTTGGAGGCTTGGGTGAAAAACTCGAAAATTGTTTATCGCTTAAAAATGATAAATAATTAACAAGGAAAAAACACCCTAGAATAATGCACTGATGACTAAGTCGTAGGAAACCAAACCTTTTACATAAAGTCATCATGCTAACTCATTTTATTACAATCCCATGTGGGGTATGTACATGTTAAAAGAAAATTAAAAAGGGCCTAAAAAAAGGCTTGCATGGACTTTTGAACTTGAAAATTGAACAAGCAATTGTTCATCTTTGGCGGCTTAGTTAGAAATCCAACTTAGCGCAACTTAGTTGGTAACAATAGGCACTTTAACCTTTTCTTGCAACATTGAGAAAATAATGACTCGTTGTGGAGCTAGAGGGGTAGCGGTTGTTGGGAGCCTCGTGGCACTTAGTGTCCTCCTGTTGAGCACCTTGCTTGACCTTGAGACTGATTTGTGGATTTAGGAGAGAGGCTTGTGCACCCAACAATTTCTCTCAATTGAGGGATAAGGGTTAGAGGTAGACACACTAGTTAGCTTTACTTTTCTTGTACAAACATTAATTCCCTAAGCTGAAGAAAGACCATAAAATAAACTAAAATCTACAAGACCACTTGCAAAACATCACAACCTTTTATTCCATTTACTTTCATAGTCCACTTTATTATTTGGTTCATTCCTTTACAAGCATATTCCATACATATTGATCCATTTGCTTAGAGTATTTTACATGTGTTAAATGTGGTTACTTGACTATCGTGGTGAATGAATAGTTTAGTGTAATTTGTATATTTTGACAAATTTTGTTGTTTCTTATATTAAGTTTGTGACTCCATACCCCGAACTAAGTAGGCACTGGTTATCTTTCTCTTGCAATTGTATTTGGTTCATGTACAAATAAATTTACTTGTCATTATATTGTTGCACACTTGCACGGTTGCTTGCCATTTAACCAGTGGAACATTAATAATTTACAACTACTATTTAAATTCTCTAACATTGGATTATAAACTCATAGTTTCCCTCAAGAACACACCAAACGGTTGAGAGACTTATCTGTGGTGAGGTGTGTTTTAGGTGGCAACAAGCTAAAATGACCCCGTTCCAAGCCTTATATGGCTATGAACCAACCAAATGGAAGGAATTTGTGCTTTGTAACTCAAGGTGTAAGTGGTAAGGAATCAACTAGAGGAGGATGAAAAGACCATTCCAATATTAAAAGAAGACTTAAGAAATGCTCGGAACTGAATGAAGCAACGAGCAGACTTATGAAGATCAGAAAACGAGTTTGAAGTGGGTGATTGGGAAATCGTAAGGCGACAACCCTACAAACAATTGACTCTTAAGCAGCAAGGCAAGAACAAGTTGGCTCCAAAATTCTATGGGCCCTATCACATTAACATAAAAATTAGTCCTGTAGCATATGGATTAAAATTACTTGACAATTGTCGTATTCACCATGTGTTTTATGTATTAAATCTCAAGAAGATGTTAGGACAACATCAAGTAGCCCAATTCGAAGTGCCTACATTGGATGAAGAGGGGCGACTGATCTTAGAACCTTAAGGCATACTAGCTCTTAAGGAAAAGAAGCTCTGTTCCAGGACTATAAAAGAGTATCTTATTAAATGGAAGAACTTGCTAGAGGAAGACTCGTCATGAGAATCTGAAAGCTTCTTTCAATGACATTCTTCTTTACCCTTGCTTTGAGGACAAAGAAAATCCTAAGGAGAGGGCAATGTAATGACATAAACATAAATAAAGAACAAATATATAAAATAATAACAATAAAAAATAGTATTAAATAAATAAACAAACAAAAATAAAGTTACTTAAAGAAAAATAATTAAGTAATTAATAGAAATGACGCACCCTTTTAATGGAAGTGTACGAATGACCATATATAAATGGTCAATATGATCATCATGTAATCATCCTGTATTTCTTCTTCATGTAATATTCATTATAAGTTTATCTTATATCTGTGTATCCCTTTAAATGGAGCATTAACAAAAAGGGAGGGTGCTCCACATGAGTGTGTGTCTCCTGATTTCTGTGTCAATAACATGCCAAACGATACCCAAAGTGCCGGGGCACTTATTACCTAAGCCAAAATGTGATGCACATACATAGATCCATGCTTTTGACTAAATGGGAAGTGCGCTCTAGGTGCATAACCTTTACAGTAAACTAGAGCACAACATTTACAAAAGGTAAAGTGAAAAAACCTAGGGGAACTCTAAGCCATGGGTCCTAATAGACCTATCCCAAGATCCTTGTATACTTGCTTCAATCATAAATGATCTCCATAAGATGGTTAGAACGAGCCAATAAGGTCAGGAGTCAGGACTAGCCTTGAACCAAAACCTAGAACGATGTGCAATGTCAAATCCCAAGGGTCTAGAGAACCACTTAAGTAAAAGAAAATACTTTACATAGTTCATTAAGCATGGTATAGGGAAAAATAGGACTGGTTCATTAAGCATGGTCTAGGGAAAAATAGGACTGATACTACTACATTTGGCTCATCATACTAGCAAACACCCCTTTGAAATCATGAAGGCACGATTGGTCATGGATCACTAGGTTTTGACATTTGCTCAAATGAACATGCAACGGGATCAACTCTAATGGTGGGACAGTTGCGCAACTAAATTTGAGGGGTAACAGGATGAAAAGTACAACTGTGAGGCTCTCAGTTGAAGGGGAAGGCCCATGTTGCAGAACACCATGAAGAGACTGCTCTCTTCCTTTCATGGCTAAGAAAACAGATCATGGAGATTCATCTGCTTGGTATATTAATTTTGGTGCAGCATGTCATTTCACCAATAGACGTGATTAGTATGTTGACTATGATCCTTATGTTTTGCCTGTGGTTTTTGATGGCGGGGAGGAGTTTCAGTTCAAAATAGAAGGCAAATGAAATTTACAAATTACCTTGGGAGGTAAGTGGCTCGTCTTCCTTAAGGTCTACTATGTGCCAGGTATGGAACAGGATTTGCTTTCAGTAGGTCAAATTATGAGGCAAAGTTCTCAATTACATGTTATTTTCAAGGACCATAAATGCTACATGTTTGACGAGAGCAACAAGAAGACAATTGCTCTTGGTATCGAAGATCGTGGACTATTTTTTTGGTTGATCTAGAGAAGCCAAAGAACATGCTTTGCTGGCCAAGAGTGCTTACGAAACTAGTTCACTTTGGCATCAAAGGTATGGGCATTTGAATTTGCACTATCTTTCTCATTTGGCTAAAGAAAGGTTAGTGGACGGTCTTCTAGAGATTTAGCAAAATCAAGAGGGAATTTGCAGATCTTCTTAGGTGGGGAAGCACAATCGAGCTCCATTTGATGAAGCACAGACTTGGAGAGCCAAGGAGTTGTTTAATTGAATCATGGAGTGTTTGTTGGCCTATGAAGACAACTTATGAAATGCATGTCACACTTATATCCCTAGAGATCCATTTGACTTACAAGATTTCACCGTTATCCGAAGGAAGAATTATGACCACACTACGATGCATCATTAGCTATGAAGCAACCATCGAAGATTCATGAGCCATTAGAGTAACACCATTAACTATTCATGGTTATGTCCACACATAAGAAAGCATTTACCATGAGTCATCTAAGTAGCATGTCATACCACTATTGTCAATTGAATGTCCTCATCAATCTTTGGCACATAACATGGTGATCTGAGCAAGCTGAAAGTGTCTTTGGTAAATATCCAATATCCATGGGTGAACCATAAATCTCATCTGTGGAATTGTTGGATGTCATGGAAGATTGCATAGGCATTGATAATCCTACATATCAAGGGGTGATAGTACCGATCAATGTGTTCTTTGGGATTGGGTTGGCACATCACTACTGGACACTGAATGGATTCTAGGGGAGGACTTCAACATAGTTGAATGGTGAGGTGATAAAGAGGGTGGTTCTGGTTTCATTGTTACAGGGCTTGAAAAGTAGGCTTGTTGTAGGTGCAAGGCTTCTTTCCATATCTTTGATCCTCTAACTGGAAGAAGAAGAGCTTGGATTATGAGGGATGGTTCATGTGGTGCAACATGCATTAGGGAAATGGCAGAGTGTAGGCTAGGATAGACAATTTCTATGGTCCACAAGACAGATCTTTTAACTGACTGTAAATTTGACTAATTCTTTATTTTATATCATATTATCTTTGTGACTAAACTCTATAAATAGTGAAGTTGTTATAATAAGATTTATGATTGTAATATTGCATTTTAATTTCTAATTAATCAAGTTTGAATGTTGTTTTGCACTTTGTGATGCTGATCGCTATACAGAGAATGTTGATTTAATTGTGAAGTATTGTTATTTGAATTTAGATTTTTGTGTTATAACTTATTATGTTAAAGTTACTAAAGTTATGTTATATCATAAGGCCAATACCATCCAAATATGGAAAAGCCACCTTGCTACCTATAAGATGCATCTTGCATATAATTCTTCAATATATCTGTTTAGAGTTTATGAGATTGAGGATTATTGTCTGTTTGTGTCTATTATGTTTTTTAACCAGCGATGACCTCAGGCATTGTTTATGATGAGGTTGGCATGTAAAAACACTAAGAAAACCGTATCTTCCCTCAACAGCAGGCTTAAATTATCTCTCAGAATTGTGTCGTCTATCCAACAATTTTATGAAATGGTGTTGAGCAGAGATGTATCATGTAATTTCTAATCATATGGTATAGTTCAAATGCCTATTTTCAAGTTCAAAGAGTTGACAAAAGAATGAAATAGAAACAATGATGATCAAGTTAACATAAGGATGTACATATTTTCTCTTTTTCTATGGAAAACCTTGTGGGATACCCTCTCTTCCCCCGAATTTAAGGCTACACAGTTACTCTTAATTGAATGCATTTTCACACTAGTATGATTAACAGGGATAACCTTCGTAGCATTTGATATTTTAATATAAATAAGTGTTAAATTACATACACATTGACATAAATAAATAGTCAAACTCCTAGAAAACCTTATTTTATTATAGAATTCCTGTGTAGTAATTTAAATCACGTGTCCACAAAACTATATATTTATATATCTCATAATTTTTTTTATTATTATTAATTAAGGGGCAATTTTCATATGAAGAATGTTATGGCATTGTGTTCTAGGTATGAGTTTGAAAGTGAAATTCAACACAAGACATTAACAACAGAGGAGGCTGAAAAAATAATTAACTCTCGCAAAAAGAGTGATGAAGGATACGGCCGATGGATGTTTAAAGAAAGCGGGGAAAAGGACAAAATGGAAGATGTCGATGGACAACATGAGAATGACAAGACTAGGAAGCAGAAACAAATAAAAAAAGAAGATGATAGTGACCATGATGAAGAAGAGAAAATATCCAACCCTGATGAGAATGTTTTACCAAAGGGCATGCTTTTCTTGTTATTATTATTTCAATATATATTCATCTATTTCCCCTAATTTCTTTCATTCTATTACAGTTGATTTCAAATCCTGGTTTGTTTATTGATTTGATAATTTGTTCTTGCAGGTGAAGACTGGGAACACGAGGGGGGATTTTCAGATGATAACTTGTCAGCTTCTTCTGAAGACTCTGAATCTGAAGGAGTTCCTTCCGACATGTCGGTGGGTGGCTACTTGCTTCTCTTATCCATTATGCCATAATTAACTTCATTGCTCATTCTTGATTACTGGGCGTGATATGTATCTTGAGGCTGTGAACCCCGATATCCATCCCTCCAGTTTTGTGACCCGAGACACATATCAGGCCTGGATTGATATGGGTTTATGTTAATGTCCATATTCGTTGCACCCAATACACCTAGATTTGGTGCACCATTACAGACACATAGTCATATGAAGAGTTGATGGATTGCCCCACCCCCACTCAGGCTATAGGATGCATTGCTTCTCAGTACAATAATTAACATTATTATTTTTAATATAAACAATTAGATTGTATTAAAAAGATGGTTTCGACTATTCCCTTTGGCAAAGATACATGCTTTAAATAGACATTTTTTAAGTCGAAAATTCTAAATAGATCCTCATCATTATATATTTGTTTCCTTCTTGGTATTTTATGGACTAGAAAATCAGAGTTATGCCTTTCTTGGTACTTTATGGACTAGAAAATCAGTGTTATGGCCTTGATGTGGGCTATATTAGGATAGAGTCTGAATATAGCAATTTCTGGTGCTGAAATTTTGTGGCCTGTTTTGGGATTTAACAACATTTTGGCGGTCCAAATTGGGGGAAAATGTACATGGTTTTCACTGTTGTAGAGCTTTCTAATAAGGAAGAGATAACCTGAATTGGAGTTTGTAGGAGAAAGTTATGCTCTTAGCAAGTTGACAATTGCTTTGTGCTATAAGAGAAGACCAGCATAGATCCATTTTAAACCCAGATCTACTAAGCACCGAGAGGGATCCAATTTCTTGAGGTGTAAATCTTTTTTATCATAAATTTTTTTTATGTTTAAAAAAATTTACACCTCAAGAATTTTGATCCCTTGTTTGCCACAAATAATTGCGGGAAGATTCCCATATTAAAATTATTTTATCGACTGAATATATTTTTCGATTGTGCGGAGATTATATAATATAAATATATAGAAATTATATAATATAAAATATACAGAAATTATATAATATAAATATATCAAAAAATACGTGACTTTAATTTTTAGTTTAGTCTGACTTGATTTTTTTTATATTTTATATTTTTATTTTTAATACCATGTTAGGAATGCATTACCAACTAAGTTGCACTAAGTTGGACTTCTAAGTGAGCCACCAAAGATGAACAATTGATTGTTCAATTTTCAAGTTCAGAGGTCCATGCAGGCCTTCTTAGGCTCTTTTTATTTTTTTTAACATGTTCATACCCCATGGGGAATTGTAATAAAATGAGTTAGCATGATGAATTTATGTAAAAGGTTCGGTTTCCTAGGACTTAGTCATTGATGCATTATTCGTGTGTTTTTTCCTTGTTAATTATCTATAATTTTTAATGATAAATTATTTTTGAGTTCTTCACTCAAGCCTCCTATTGCCCACCTATTTCGACTAGGTGGCAACCTCATGTACATTGAAGATGTATATTATGTGCAGTTTGTACCTTGGAAAAATCTGAGGATTTTTCACTTCTGCAGGGCAATTGCCCCTTTGTAAAACGAAATGTCCGCTCCCCTGCATGGGAAAATTAATGTAATTTTATGTGCTAGTATGGGTCATATGATATGGATGCCATACCATGGAACTGGTTGTTAGCGAAGTCCCCTCATCGAGTGTTTTTTCCCTTTCCAATTAATCTTGTTGTTTAAACGATTTTAATTGGTTTGTTTTTTCACTCAAAATCCTCCAAAGTGGTGACGAGCGTTCTAACAGTCAAGTCCATGGGGTGGCTAAGGGTTCAAAGTGTTATTCATGACCATGCTGGACATTTGTATAGAGTCTTGCGGAGTTTCGTTATGTTGTTGTATTTTACTTATTTTTTCTAGTTAATTAATTTCACCCCTTGGTGGTTAATTAACTCAGTTTTGATGTAATAATGTAATTGCTCAAGCATTGGCACTTTGTAATAGGGGCTATGAATGCAAGGTAAATTTCTATGAAGCCCCCTAAGCCACTGCTTCGAGTCCCATGTCATTCTAATAAGGGGTTGAAGAGATAGACCAATTTTGGAGGGAATTAATTAATTTCCCTAAGTCAAAAAATTAAATTATTTGATTTTGAAGGAAAAAATCAAATAAGGCCATGGTAATTAAGTTTGGGAGGTGGCTAATCATAGTTAATTTTTATTTAAATAAACCCCCCCATGGTCAAAATAAATTTTTGAAGATTTCCCAAGTGGGGTGCTCCTCTTGTCTTAATAAAAGATAAAAATTAAAAATTAAAAATTAAAAATTAAAAAATTAAAGATCAAAAATTAAAAAATTAAAGATCAAAAATTAAAAAATTAAAAAATAAAATAAAAAAGATAAAAATAAAAAATATAAGATTAAAACTTGAAATAAAAATATTAAAAGATTTAAAAGTAAAAAGATAAAATAAAAAATAAAAGATTAAAAGATTTAAAAGTAAAAAGATAAAAATAAAAAGTAAATATTAAAATATTTAAAAGATTAAAAGATTTAAAAGTAAAAAGATAAAAATAAAAAGTAAAAGATTAAAAGATTTAAAAGTAAAAAGATAAAAATAAAAAGTAAAAATTAAAAATTAAAAATAAAATTAAAGATAAAATTAAAAATTGAGTCAAAGGAGGCCCCACTTGAGTCATGGAAACCCTAGATCTAAGGGTTAAGCTTTATTGTGACATGGATCAAGCATCTAAGCCATGGATTGAAAAGTAATCTAAGGGTGGAGAATGATTGAGGAGGATGCAAAGTCAAATACCTAGATCTAGTGGTGGAGATCTAATTTAAATCTAGATCTAATCTTGGCTGTTGATCTTTAAGGGGTTGGGGTCTTCCTCAACTATATAATGGGGGTCTCACTCCCTCATTTAGGATGATCTCATGCTATTGTTATGCTGCCGGAATATTTCCCCACTCTTCTCTCATATTCTTTTGGCTATTGTAATCTTCTTGCCCTAGTTGGGCCATTTAATCAAATAAATTCTTTGGAGGGACATGGTGCTACATTCTACATTCTTCATGGTCCATTTCTTGTGAGGTAACTTGTATCTTTTTAGTTTTGCATATTTGTATTAGTCTAGTTAGCTCTCCACAAAGTATTTTGTGGAGAGATTAGAGAGTAAAAGTATTTTTACCCTCTTTTGTGAATGGTTTAGCAATTTTTCTTCAAAGTATTTTGCAGGGATTGTTAGACATTCATCACTAGGCTTACATATTTTTGCAGATCTAGATTTGTTTGCAGGTTTTCCAAGCAAGGATATCTCTCCAAGGATTTCGTCTTTTCAGATTTTCAATTCGGCCTTTTTCTGTTTTCCTTTCTGAAACTGGGTTTTATTCACTGTATAGTGAATATAACCCTTGTTTTAGGCCCCCCATCCATTATATATTAGTATAAGCTTTTAATTCTGTTGTTTATACACCATTTATAGCCCCAAAACTTTCATTTTTAACTGCTGAAATTTCATTTTTTTAAAATTTTAAAGTTCATATTTTTTCTGTAAAATTTCTGGGTTTTACACTAACTTTTTGTAACTTTCTGTTTTAGTTTTCTGCAGTAATTTCCAGCAAGTAAAATTGCTGGTTTTTTGCAGGTTTATGCACAGAAAGAGGGGGTTATGCTGCCCTAAATTGTCCAGAAAAAACCAGCAAAAGTTTGGTCCAAAAGAGGCCCTAAACTACACTTCTTCTCTCTCTTCTATTACATTGTAAACCCCAAATGAGAAGTTCTCTTTGGGGTATTTCTCTACTGTAAATTTGTATAAGTAGTTGCTTAGAGTTAGTTTTTTATTTGCAAGTTTTATTTTGTTTACCCACCTATCTTTGTGACAGACCACCATCTCTGTCACATAGATTGAAGTGAGGTTAGTTTAATCAGTTTTATTTTTCTATTCACCCATCTATCTTTGTGACATACCACCATCTCTGTCACATAGATTGAAGTGAGGTTAGTTTAATCAGTTTTATTTTTCAGTTCACCCACCTATCTTTGTGACAGACCACTATCTATGTTACAAAGATTGTTGCGAGGTTAGTTTAAGCATTCTAGTTTTATTTTCTGTTTACCCACTATCTCTGTGACAGACCACCATCTCTGTCACAGAGATTGATGTGTGGTTAGGACATTGCTTTAGTTAGTTGTTTTTCCTTCTAATTTTCTGTTCAAAGTAGTTAGATTTTATTTTTATTTTCTGTCAAAGAAGTAATCATACAACCCATCTATCCTGTGTATCCTCTATCCACTTGTCATCTCCCTTTAGGGACTTCAAGTTGGATATGAAAAGCAGGAGAAGTGGGGGCTTAGTTAATTAAAACAACATTCTTTCTTTTTCCGTTACAATCTTTCACATTTCATTTTTCAGTCCAAGATCAAGTACCAGCACCTCCCATAAGGGATAACGCTTGGTTGATCTTGTTGAGAGCTTAAAATTTACCTTGCATGCTAATCATCAAGACTAAAATTTACCCTCTAAAATTAACCAACAACTTCACTATTTCCTGCTCCTTTACTCGGTTATCACCCTTCGGGGTACTCACGAGATACGACAGGGGATAGAGAAGTCTTAGTTTAATAGGCATCCATCTAGTAATTTTCTTGTTGATTAAAAACAGTGACCTTGGAGGCGACTTGGGGTAGTAGACCGTGGGGGGTCTCTAGGCGTTTTATGTCCTCCTTGTTGAGCACCAGGCCATTGGGGTTTGACCTGTGAGCTACGGGTGGGCTTTGCTTCCACTTTGTTGAGCGCAACAGCATTTCCTTTTTGACTTGAGAAGTATTAGATTGGGGTAGACACACCACCGGTTCGAAAACTTAATCAAAGATTTCAACTCTAATAAAATTCATTAAAATTTACAAGAGACATTGCAAAACGTCCTACAAACACAGGTCACTGTTATTTATCTTTGCCTTGCTGTTCAAGGTTTTTACTGCAAGCTTTTCACTTTTCAGTTACAAGCATTTCTTTCAGTTTCGCAAACTCTTAATGTGGCATCATATTGTTTAGTAATTTGTAGATTTTGCTTAGCTTAGGCAACTGTGGATAATCATTCTAAATTCTTTTGTAAGTTTGTAACTTGTAATCTTTTGACTCCATTTAATCTAGGCACTGGTCTTGTAATTTTGTAATCTTAATAAAATATCCCTTTAATTAATTTGTAATTAATTAATAAATCTGGAACTTAGTTTTTCCGTAGGGACTTCCCCCCTTGGCTCTGTTGGGATCTTACCTAAACGGAGGAGTTGTGGACTGTGGTGACAGTGGTCCCCAGCTCTCGCTTGCCCCCAAGGACACACATAGCAGGTTGTGACTTTCCTGTGTCTTAAAGTGTGAATTAGGCGGCAACACCTCCAAAGCTGGAATAATTGTCTTGGTGGTTAGGTCTTGGGAGTTTATTAAAACCCAAGTGTCGATGTATATTACCATGCTAATCATTATTTTGAGTCATTATGAACATGTACTAAGTCCCCCTTAGTTTTACAGGCTTATTTTTAACAAGTAAATTGCAATGAAGTAAACATCGGCATCGGCAAAAAATCGGCGAGGTCTCGAAAACAATTTTTTGGCAACATCGGTGAAAAAATCGGCAAACCGCGGAAAACATTAAAAAATACAAAATATATTCATTTTTTTAAAAAATTTTAAACATATAAAAACAACAACAACATCAGATAAACACATTGGAACATAAATATGGAGAAAGCACTGATATATATCATGTATTCATGCAAAATATTAAATGATACATGAAAGTTGATAGTGATACTGAATTCTGAAACCTCGTAGTTGTCCAATCCAAGGACTCAAAAGTGGATAACCAATACAAAATGACATCACATATATAAATGTATTTGAGGAAAACTAGCATCTAGCTATCTAATATCAATGCCCTCTCCCCCTTTTACGGGAAAAGGTCATGGGCTGTTTGTCAGGCCTGCCCCTGACACCTATCTCACAAGGTTCGGGTTCGGCAACCTTTAAGTTCGATTCGGGTTCGAATTTTCTGATGAGGTTCGTATGAGGTTCGACATTAGGTTCGTCAATATAAATATATTTAAATTTTAAATATTTTATAAAATGAACCTATCCAATATATTTTTATATTCTTCAAATAATAAGTAAGAGTTAATACATTTACAATTTATTGTACATATATTAAAACATTTAATATTTAATATAACAAATTATGTAATATAATGTATAATATAAATAAATAAATAAACATTTACTATTTACTATCACTTCAGTCTAAAAAAAACCTATGCATTCAATATATTATTATATGCATTATAACTTTATAATATATATCCATTAAATAACGTCTAAAAAATTATACCTACTCTGGATTTTGAATAACCGTCGCGAACATTGGCACAAATTTCAAACAAATCCTCGACACTTGTTCGTTGAAGACCTGTCCGCAGCCTCAACACCAGTTCCTCGAAGACCTGTCTGTAGCCTCTGCATCGGTTCCTCGAAGACCTGTCCGCAGCCTCAACACCAGCATGAGTTCCTCGAAGACCCGTCTGTAGCCTTCGCAATGATTCCTTGAAGAGTTATCGGAAGACTTGTTCGTAGCCTCGACATTGGTTCCTCAAAGAGTTATCGAAAGACTAGTTCGGAGCCTCGGCAGTGGTATTGAACCAGTGTCCTGATGAGGACGACAAAAACACTCTGAAAAATGTTTCGCTTTGACGTTCATCGAACCCAAATGAACTTATGTTGTTTTGAAGTTCAACGAATTTCGAACCTGATGGTTTAGGTTCGACGAACTCTGTGACATAGCTTGACACTAGTAGAAGAAGGTCTTGGCCCTGCTCCCTGATCCAATATCTGACGATGAGTGATGGATGGAGGGATAGATGCATCAATGGGTGTATAAGGCAGTGGCGATGCTAGCACATCACCCTTCATGGTATCTCTGTACCGTTCCTCCTGTTGCTGTTGCTGCTCCCCCTCCTCTGGATCTCACCATGTAGGTGACTCCTCCATGACAGGAGTCTCTATCTCCACCCTCCACTTAGACAATATATCGATATTGTCCAAGAAGATGGCATTGACATCCGGTTGTTTCTCTATCTGTCACATTCACAGGCGAAGATTGTAATGGACGTACACCAAGTCATTGAGATGTGTGAACTCCAACCTGTAAGAGGGTAATAATTTTTTTTGCATTTGGGCTATGGAGGGTCAAAGACTCAAAAGTTAATAAACTATGATATGTTAAAGGATCATAGATTCATAAATTAAATTAAATGCAATTGCTTTATTGAAATTATTACCTCCTGCATTTCTTTGCATGTATGTTTTCAAAAACACTCTAATTTTGCTCACATCCCGAAGTGGTACAAGTTTGGCTTAGGATTCTGTTGTCACCTGCCTTGTAGTTTCCTGCTTAAGGTGGATCCAGAATGGATGGTAGAGGAGCAAGCAACTAAGGGGTGGAACCACGACTGCCTAGATTCCCAAATGGATGGTTGTCACGCCAATCAAGGCAACCTTCACTTTAGGTTATCCTAGTCCAGGACAATAATGGGGGAGACCCGGATCTGCTCCCGACAGGAGAGATCGAACCTATACACTAGAAGAAGATCAGATGGGGCTTCAGGGTACTTAAGGTGCAAGGTGAATGGGAAACCTAGCTCTAGGGTTTAGGTACTAGCAATTGTCTTGGGAAACGTAACTATGACAGGGCGAGCACGAATAGAGTTGGGACTATCCAGTACCTAGAAATCAGGCTCAGTAAAAGGTGTTTGAGCTATCAGTGAATGTTGGTAGATGGCAAAGGCTAAGAGCCTAAGGGCAGCGCTAGCTTGGAGATCAGTGCTTTGTATGCATTGAGCAATGGAGTCAGCAGTAAGACAACGTTTCAGGAAACCAACTTGGGAAACACCTTGATCTACGAACCCAGAAAGCAATTGGTCCGAAAAAGCCAAGGTACAGGAAAACCCGTTCAGTAGATGGCTAGCGCTAGGGCCTAGGAAGACAAATCTGAAGTTTTAGGGGGTACCGGAAGGCTGATGGCTCAGCGTTGAGGATGAGAAGAGATCAGGGAGACCTGATCTACAAGCCCAAATCAGGAAAACAGTAGAAAAATCAGATCTAGAAAAGTCAAAATTTGATGATGGGGCTAGGAGACTGAAAACTGATTTTTTTAGATCTAGGGCAAACCAGGAGGAATCAGCTCAGCGTTGAGGGTGTTCTGGGATGCTTGGGACCCGATCTATGCACCTATCATGTCAGATTTCAGAAAAACCTACTTCCGGAAAAGGCCAATTTTTAGTGAGGGCACTAGGGCAGTTTCAGTCTATTTTTCAGATCCCGGTCAAACTGTTGAGCCTCTTGACAGCGTTGGGGTTGATTTGGACTTCCCAAGACCCGATCTATTCGTCTGTGAAGTCAGAAATCAGAAAAACTCAAAACCCTAGCAGGTCAATTTTTTCAGTGGGGGGTTATGTAGTTTTCTGCTGAAAAATCAGATCTAGGTCAATCTATGAGGAATTTGACCAGCATTCCTGTTGATTTAGTTAGGGGCAGGCCTGATCTATGAAACCCAGAAATGGTTTGGCAAAAGATCGGACGGTTCCTTGATTATTTGATTTTTTAGGTTTTTATGGTTTAGGAGTTTTCAGATCCCCGTGATTTCTATGGCATATGCAATCTCTAAGCCATCAAAGCGTCCCCTACCCTGCATGAGCAAACGTCAACCATATCAGATTTGCACATACAAAATAAAGAAACTGAATGCTATGAGACAGTAAAATGGAGTAATCATAGATCGCAATGAAACTAATGAAAACCTCCTGATCCAAGACGAAGAGAACCGAGCGAGTTGAGGCGCCCCTACAAAAACGCTTCAGCCAAAACGCCCTCCTGTAGACAAAACAATGATAGCCACAAAAAAAATAGATCTCACGAGAATTTCCACGATGCTAGTAAGCTGAAGAAAAGCTAATCACCATTTGAGCACATCAGATGCAAAGCAAATCCAGGAAAATTTCCACAGAAAAAGTCTTTCTATTATTCAGATCCAAGAGCCAAAGACCCCTTACAAATGAGAAGCTCTCTCCTTTAAATAGAAATGAGAGAACCTCAATCATAAGCAAATCCTAACCACTTTCAAAACGAGTGGTTAAGATTAAAAGATCAAATGTTCTAATCAATGGTTGAGATGAGCTCAACATACAATACATGGATCAATATAACCATAATTTATCAAAGTGGACTAACCCACCCAAAAAAAGGTAACCCACTCAACAAGAAATAAATGAAAGCACATGGTGGGTCCAAGGAGTGTTTGACTAACTCCCTTTGGGTGTCCCCATGGCACAATAAATAATATAACAATTTAATTCTTTGACTTTTGTGCCTCCTTGAGGAAATCATGAGCCTCCAAAAAGAGCTCCAGAAAATAAGAAAAAATGCCCAAAAAATAGGTGTGGGCCCAATCAGGAGCTGCAACTGCTGGAGAAGGTGTGGAGGACATCACTCTCATCATCATGACTTATCCCATGTCATTTCCTTGCCTCAGTAGCCCAAATCGATTTCTTCAATAGCCATTTAATCATTTTTTAATCTGCCTCGGGAAACGTGAACCTGCCAAAATAGCTTCCGAGGGTTCCTGCGTTGCCAAACTGAGCCCACCAAGCTCTCTGGGATGGGGGTACTATGGTACAAACAAGTGGTTACACCCCTATGTTCCATACAACGCCCTAGGAGATCCAACTAAAACATCTCCCTACTCAGACATATCAATCTGTGAAGAAAAACTGCATCAAAAAGGCAGAATGAGCCTGATCATATTTGCAAGTGCCCGAAACTGGAAATAAACTGTCTCATTAGACTCAGAGAGTCCAAATCCATCTAAGGTGTATACTCATACCCCTCATAGGTCTCTATTTGACCATCAACCATATCCAATAAACAATATAACCCTCTGTAAATGATTAGACACCAATAATAACTCAGACTATCATCCATCTGCTGCAAGTGTTAAAAGGCTAAGACATGCCCTACAACTCATTCAAGCAACAATCACAACAAGTAGCAATCATTTCACTGGCGGTACATCAACAAATACATATATAAGGCTTTATTTATTATTACTCGGACTTAGACTTTCAGGACTATACTCACTTCATAGCTGTAGTCATTTTGCTAGTGAAGGGCGAAGGATGAAATTGACAAGGCTAAGGAAAAGGATGACTTCTTACTCAACATCATGACACTTCAGATATGGAAAGGGAATACTCACTATAACCAATGTCGGACAAACAGCAACACAAGGAATGGCAGTGCCTCACAAATGGGTGAGTTGTTTAGAGAGTGCTTATTCAACTCAGGCATCATGACTACATCAAGCTTGATCCAAGTTCATTAGGATCATCATTTTATTCCATAGCCTTTTTGGCCTATATGACCCCTTTGGGACTTCACCAGTGCTTAAAAGCACAACTAATCGCAGCTTTCATTCGGGACACATTTATTTTAATAAGGTCAACAATTTTTGGATATAGCATATTTTAAACCATTGCTTTTTTAGACCTTTTCTTATACTCTTCAAGGAGTATTTTAACATTTCATTACTCTTGCCCTTTTTACATATGTTAAGAAACACAGTTTTATAATTTTCATTTTCCATGGGCGCATATTCAATATTTCCAATATAAGCAGTACATGAGCTTTTAGTTTTAGCCAACAACATCTCAAGTGACTAGGGGAAGTTCTGCACAATGCCAAACATCGGGACAACCGACCAGAATGATTTAGGCATACAATCCAACTTACCAAAGGCAAGTTCTGTCACCAACTTAGAGCCGAGACACAATATAAACAGGGAGGCTTGTCCAACAAAAGTTCTAGCGGGGAAAAAGGTCCTCCATGCCATAAGTCAAGAAGTTAGTCGGGTGGAAACTAAAATTGAAGGTAATGGATGGGTGAAAATAGTGAATGATGGAGCCAACACTAGAAAGCCAAAACAATGGTGGGAATGACTACCTCTATTCTCCCTAAGGAGGGTAAAACCAATGAGTATAGATCAAGAACTTCCAAGTCTAAGTAAGAACATCAATACATAGTACAATATACAACCAAGTCCATATAATTATGACCGCCAGATCATGATACCACAAGTTAATACGTGTTACAAGAATCAGTATAAGAGCAATAATAACCATAACACAATATAAAATGCTGAGTCATAACAATGCAATATAATCCTATCTGAGACACCATCTGTCCAATGAGAAAGAACTGATATAAAACTGGGCATCAATGACTGCTCTGAAATGACATAAATGGCTACATCGGTCCTCAAATCTGAGTGTCTTGAGACTCAGTCCTGACATGGGAGAGTACAATAGTCCACTAACATAATAATGATCCATCAAAACTGCTCATCTCAGCATCTCACATGTAAGAGATCTGGCTGAAAAATGTAGTGTGTCTGAAAAATAGAATATGGTAGCCTGGCTACTATATATGTGATAACAGATTCTAATGGCACATTTTCGTAAATTTGGTGTCCTTACACCATAGGTTCGCCACCAAGTAGCTACAACAAATAAGAATGAAAGAGAACTAAATTACATTTCATTGCATTGGAAAACTGAAATAAGAAATAATTAAATGATAAATCATAGTTCAAACTTCAAACTATTCAACTTTCAAATAAAATTATAAAAGTTAGAAGTTAAAACACTCTAATAAATTAATAACATACCTGGCATGAAAATGGTCTTGTCACGAATAACATCACCAAAGCCAAATGCTCTAGTACCATCTTGATACACTTCTATTTCGTGATTGATTGCATTGCGAGTGCCATATTCAGGTACCATCCTTTGAATACAAGTGAGGAGCCCTTCCAACACCTCGTCATCAAAATCAAAATTGCATTCGTAGGCAAATGCGGGGTTCAGGAAGAGTGTTGCTGCATGAATGGGTCGATGAAGCATCTCGATCCATTGACTATCAATCAAATCCCACATCAACATGTGCCTGTTTGTGATGCCCCCCTCTACTTAAGCATCCAAAAACACTTGCTAACCTACTTAATTCCCATAGGTTCGAGTGAGTACTGCATGAGAGGGAATTGACTGAGGGAATTTGATACTTAGAGCAGAATAAGACATTCATTTAGTGTCAAGTCATCAGTCGGATAAAAGAAGCCTTGTTTCTTTAGGCTTAAAAAGTCAACATCAAAATAGAATTGCATGCATGCAAAAGTGAAGCGAAAACCCTGAAAGTGACATGCAAACCCTAAAAGTACACGAGACTCTATTTAAAAGGGTTATGAGACTAAAGGCGTTATCTATTATTATTATTAATTGATTTTGGAGTTTCGAGCAGCAGCACAGCGTGCAGCCGTGACAGTTGGGGTTGGAGACGGTCTCTTCAGCTAGCGAGGGTTCGACATTGAGATATCTGCCCTAGTCTCTTATTGGGATAGATCATTTAGGTTTATCCACAACATCCATCATATACTTCAGTATTTGGAGATCCAACACATTCCGAAGGGTTATTAGCGGATCCACATTTTGCAGCCAGAAGTACCGGGGAAACCATAGAAGGATTCGCTGGGACCACAAACCCAGTCTTTCCTCCGCATGTCAGCTTCCTCTTTCTCAGCAGGCCTATCCTACGACATACAGTGATTATCAACCATCAGTTTGCTCACCTGGAGCAGCTATCAGCCAAACAGAGTAGTTGGGGGTGTGAGTAGCAGAACTGCCAATCAATTCGCTAGGGCACTTAGAGGCAGCCAAACGTTCCATGCGCCAGTCCATCTCTCCGACATCAGTAGACAGACAAGCTCAGAACGTTTCAGCCCGATCTGACCTCTCCTCCTACAAAAATGTCACCTTCAGTCTAGAGGGTGCTTACGGTACTGCAGGGTAGTAACATCGGAGGAAAGGAGCACTACTAGACCACCTATTTAGATCTTTATGCATGCAACTATCTCTGGAGTCGTTATTAGTCGGGATATCAGTGGTAAGTGTTAATTTCTATCTGCAAACCCTGACCCTAATTCAACTACATTTTAGGGCATTTTTGCATGGCAAGTTTGCATGCCCAGTTACTTCGTATTTTTTATGAGATTGAATGTGCGAGTCAACACTATAGTAGAACAATATAGAATATCAGTATTTGGGATATTATAGTGGTATCGGAGCATGTTCCTTGCCAGTTGTGGGCTTGAACATGAGAAGTAGATGAATACAGAAGATGACACTTTTGTAACCTATAGGAAAAGGTGTAGGTACACGGAGGAATTTGAGGATATCCAACTAGAAGATACCAACTCAGACATGGACCCAACAGGTATACACTCTGATAGGGGAAAAGGAACTGGAGAAGATGAGGACAGAATGGAGTTTTGCAACCTAGTAAGCGCATTGCAAGACTTAGCCAAAGGGATAAGGGACGTACTTAATGCAATCAACAGATTATTGGCAAAACCAAAACCAGGTAATAGCAGTACACCTCTCTCACCGGTAGATAGAGGGTCTACAAGCAATGGTGGGAAGCATGCATACACCAATATGCAGAACACACCCCACATATATAACGAACCTTCCAGCAGCCCTACTATGCCTCAATTCTTGGCGGATGTAGTAGCGGGTTTAGTAATGCAGGTAGAGCCTAGTGAACCCTTTTGGGCCTATTTGCAGGAATACAGGGACTTAGGGGATGAGTTTCATGCAGCCATGTCTTTTTCGGATTTTTGCAACATGAAGAGTAGGAACAGGCCCAGGAATTTCAACAAGGGATTCAATCATAGCTATGAGTTGCAGAAAACCTTGGGTAGGTTGACCATCCCAAACTTTGATTGGGATCGCGAAGGTTCAGCGAGGATATGGGTTTAGAAGTTGGATACCTATTTCCAACTCAATCCCATGACAGAGACAGATGCCATTAAATTGGCTACACTCCACCTGGACCGAGAGGCTCATGAGTGGTGGTACCACGGATTAGTGACATTGGGTCACAACACCATCCACTCTTATAGTGAGTTCACTCAAAAAATCATGGAGCGGTTCGATAGGAAAGATCTTGAGATACATTTCAGAGAGTTGGCTTAACTCAAACAGACAGGATGCGTCGAGGCTTTCATCTTAGAGTTCCAGAGGGTAGCTGTTATGGTGATAGTTGTGTCGGAGAGCAGATTGACTATGTTGTTTACTGAGGCCTTGACAGAGCCATTACGGGGGTGGGTGAAATCCTACAAACCCTCCACTCTACAGGATGCCATCAGCTGAGCCAGAGATCTCCAAGACTCAGTCTCGAAGAACAGGGTCCCACTCAAGACCAACTTTCCAGTTAGGGACAAGGACAAGAAACCTTTCCAGCAGGACTTACTGAAGAAAACATGGTTAGACGATGACACTAGGAAAGACTTGAGACGGAAGAAATTGTGTTTTACGTGTCAGGAACCATGGGTTCTTGGACATAGGTGCTCAGGGAAGGCCAAATCCCACTACATAGAGGTATATTTAGACAGTGAAGGGGAGGACTACGAGCAGGAAACAACAGAAGAATTGCGAGCAGCAGAGGAGGTGTCACTCCAGGGTGATACACCAGAGGGAGTTATTGCTATGCTATCTGGACTACCTAGATTCCATACTCTCAGGGTCAGGGGAATAGTACAGGGCCACAAAGTGGGAGTATTGATTGATGGGGGAGTAGCCCACAATTTCATTGATGCAGCTTGGGTGGCCAAGAGGGGTATTACGACAGAGAAGTTTGAGGGATTTACTGTAGTAGTAGCCGGAAACTCTAGCATGGAGTGCAACTATTGGATTCCAAAACTGAATGTCACATTAGGAAACTACCAGATGACAGATTCATTTTATGTAGTGGATGTCGCAGATACACATGTAGTATTAGGCGTTCAATGGATTTATTCAATAGGGAAATATACTACAGATTACCGAGCAATGGAAATGGAATTTTAGGGACCAGATGGGAAATAGGTAGTTTTGAGGGCCATGAACACTTATCCCTCAAAACCAGTCTCTTCACAGAGAATGGAGGCAATGCTCAGGCAGGATGATATAGAATGGTCAGCAGAATGTTTAGTCACCTTTAGGAAACCTCCAGAGAACAACACCCAACACCAAGCAGATATTCAGGCTTTATTGCAAAAGCACGAAAAGTATTTCAGGATCTTCTAGTAGGTAGACCGCCAGATAGGGGATTTGAGCATATCATTGAGCTGGAGGAGGGGACACAGGCAGTCATCACCACTTCTTATCGACATCTCAAAAGATATAAGGATGAGATCGAGAAGACGATCAAGGAATTACTAGAACTAGGATATATTTGACCCAGTTCTAGTCCCTTTGCATCATCAGTGGTATTAGTTAAGAAGAAGGATGGCACCTTGCGAATGTGCATCGATTACAGAGCACTCAACAAAAATACCATCAAATACAGGTATCCCATTCCCAAGATTGATGAACTCATGGATGAGCTACGGGGTGCCAAATACTTTTCAAAGATTGATCTTCGCTCAGGGTACCACCAGATCCGAGTAAGGGATCAAGACATTTTCAAAACAGCTTTCTGTTGCCACTATGGTCACTATGAGTTCTTGGTCATGCCTTTTGGACTCACCAATGCTCCAGCCACTTTCCAGTCATGCATGAACCATACTTTTAGAGCTCAATTACGTAAGTATTTGCTAGTATTTTTTGATGATATTTTGATTTACAACAAAATGTGGGAGGAGCATCTGAAACATTTAGACAAAGTATTGATTATTCTAGAAGTACACTCGCTTTACGTGAAGATGTTTAAGTGTGAATTTGGCATGAAGGAGATGTTGTATCTAGGGCACATCATCAGTGCAGAAGGGGTACAAATTCATATGGAGAAAATCCAAGCTATTAGGGATTGGTCCACGCCAAAAACAGTCACGGAACTGAAAGGATTCTTAGGCCTTTGCACATATTACCGGAGGTATGTTAAGGGGTTCTCCCAATTTGTTGCACCACTCACTGATCTCACTAAGAAGGGGGCTTTCCCCTGGACAAAATTAGCAAAGAAAACCTTCGAGGAGATGAAAGTCATCATGAGTTCTTGCTCAGTTTTGGCAGTACCAGACTTCTCACAACCATTTGTAATAGAATGTGATGTATCAGAGGAAGGGCTAGGGGCAGTACTGATGCAAAACCATCACCTGATTGCATTCAAGTTCAGGAAACTGAAAAACTATGAGCGCCACTACTCCATATATGACAAGGAGATGCTAGCCATCTTACATGCTCTCACTAAATTCAGACAGTACCTGGTGGGCAGCAAGTTGAAAATCAAGACAGATTATAACAGCCTCAAGTACTTCTTGGAGCAGGAGCTGAATGAGCGCCAACAGAAATGGGTCAGCAAGGTGCAAGCCTACGATTTCGAGATAGAGTATGTGAAGGGTAAGAACAATATAGTAGCTGATGCATTATCCAGACGACCCGCTTCATTATCTCTCATGAGTATATCCACAGATTGGAGGTCTCTTCTCGTAGTAGAGTACTCCAAAAATAAATTTGCCTGCGAATTATTGGATGGACAGATTCAGGATGATAGGTACAGAATTATTGATGACATCATCTATTACAAGAGCAGGATATACCTCGTCCCCAAATCAACCTTAAAAAAGAAGATCATACAGGCATCACATGACTCCCCATTACCAGGACATCAGGGTTTCTTGAAGACCTATAGGTAGATCCGAGAGAGGTCCTCATGGAAGGGTCTCAAGGGGGAAGTTATGTAGCACCTGCGGGATTGCAACATTTGTCAGCGAAACAAGGTCGAGCACATCCATCCAGCAGGGTTATTTCAACCACTACTAATTCCAGAACGAAAGTGGGAAAGTATCTCCATGGACTTCATTACAGGGTTGCCCAAGGTCCAAGGGTGAGATTGCTTATATGTCGTGGTTGATCGACTGACCAAATTCTCCCATTTCTTTGCTATCTCATCCGATTACTCCGCAGCCCAGGTAGCCGAGTTATTTTTCAGAGAGGTCTTCAGTTTACATGGGCTACCCAAGACCATTGTCAGTGATCGAGACAGTAAATTTACTAGTGCCTTCTAGCAGGAGCTATTCAGATTGGTAGGGATCGGTTGAGGGTCAACTCGGAATCGAAATCAGAATTGGTAAAGAATCGGTCATAAATTGATCGATTTGAATATAATGAATCGGTTTGCTAAAAACTACATAAAAGATTCAAATTTTAAAGAAGAAAAACATTTTCAAGATTATAATCCATGATTCTAAGGCATTGAAGACAAAATAACCAAAATCTGCTCATGTATATACCATATAAGAGTGAATATATCAAAATGGCACAAAGTGTGCTGGAATCTAGAGTCTGTGACTGTACTCTGTGCAATACATAAATGATAATACATGTAACATATCTAGGATACTAGAACAAAATATATAATCCATGAGGCCTAGGCGGCTAGGCCCTATATAGTAAAAAGGTTATATGGCCTGGAGAGTCTAAAAAATATGCTACATAATCAACTACATAAATGATAATACATCATCAATGATCATCATCAAACTTAGCACCACTGCTAGAACTAGAACTAGAACTAGAAGAAGAACCAAAAGGACTAGCAAAGGCATCATGATCTGGCTCAGTCTCGGGCTCCTCAGGATCAAAGTCATCTGCTAATGAAGTAGTAGTATTGGCTGAATGTCGATGTCATCGACGACTATAAGTACGAGGTCCTGGTCGGCTAGTTCCCGCCATGCCTGGCACTGCTCTCTCAGCATCTACACTTGTATGAACTCATGGCATCGGCAATAAAGGATCTGCATCCAACGGAGCATCCAACAAGTTCTCCAGCTCAACATCTATGTTATCACCAAACTCTGGCAGTTGTACTGCACGAAGTCTAGATCGTTTAACCGTTTTTGCTCTAAACGGTTTCTCTTCTTTGTGTGAATCCGCTCAAACAAAGACCAATTGCACTCACACCCAGAAGAGCTGCAGGTTTGACTCAGGACCCAAATTGCAAACCTTTGCAATAGTTTAGTATGGTTACCAAATGCCTTCCACCATTGTGTTGCAAATGTGAAGACTCAAGGTAGTTAATAACTTAATTCAACAAATTCGATTGTAAATTTGGCTAAGAATTGTAGTATTTACTATTTACAATTTAAGAGCTGTAGTTTAAAGTTTAAACAGTAAACTTTAAAAACAGAAGTTAATCAAACAATGGAAATGTTTCAGTTTACTTGGTTGATCATCCTCTCTTGAAATCTTATCCACATTATTGCCAAAGGTACCTGTGGCGACGATGACAGAGTTGATTTGTCCATGTATCTCCAATGGGTCCACCTCATTTGGGACCATGCGCTCAAGGAAAGAATACAATCCATCTACTACCTCCCTAGTCGGATCTGGATCAATATGCTCTCTATACTGATACCTTGGGTTAAGAAAATACCCAGTTGCATGTATAGGGCGATGGAGTTGATTGTTCCATCTCCTATCAATGATCTCCCAAATAGGCCCATACTTGGCCACTCTATCTTTGTATGTTGCCTTTATCTGCTCCTTTGCTTGAACCATAGCTTCATAAATGTAGCCCATGGCCAATTTTTCCCCATCAACCAACCACAACACCTTAACAAGTGGCTCAGTAATTGCCACAACCTATGCTGCTCTTTTCCAAAATGAAGAGCTTTTAATTCTTTTCTTGGTGTCTTTTCCATCTTGTTTGAGGGTCCATTGGGATGAATTCCATTCATCACTTGAAAACATTTTCTCCAAGTTCTGTGCTTGGGAAAGGAGAGATTGCAACGTGAGGAAGTGAGTTGCAAATCTAGTAACTGCAGGCCTAACAAGCTCTCTGCCCTGTGTGTGTCTCCTCATCAAGCTCAATACCCAACCATGGTTGTAGATGTATTTGGTGATGCTTTTGGCATGCTCTATAGTGTCCTTGATCCAATCCTGTTTGCATATGTCCTCAAGCACGAGGTCTATGTAATGTGCTGCACATGGAGTCGAGAATATGGTTTTATGTTTTTCCTCTAACATCTTACCAACAAGAACATAGTTAGAGGCATTATCTGTGATGATTTGTACAACATTACCTGCCCCCACCTCCTCAACAACCTCATCCAAAAGATGAAATAACAAATTTACAGCTTTCACCTAATCAAATGCATCACGTGATCTCAAAAACAGGGTTCCTCGTGGGAAAGAAACAAGAAAGTTTATGAGAGTACGACCCCTCTGATCGGTCAATCCATCTGACATGATGGTGCATCTTGTTCTAATCCATGACTGTTTGAAATCCTTCAGGTATTCATCTATGGACACTATTTCTTTTTGCAAAAGAGATCCCCTCAAGTCATGCATACTAGGGCCTTTGAATCCCTTACTAGCAGCTATAACAACATCCCACATAGGTTGGTAATATGAAGAGCGGGCAACATTGAAGGGGAGATCAGCATCATACCACCATCTAGCTATGTACTCATAGGCAACTTCTTTGTATTTCTTTTTTCAATGGTCATCTAAGGTGGACTGAACATGTGTTAGAGGCAACTGAGAAGCATCGGCACTAGCAGAGGATGTAAAATAGCTTTGAATGCCATCCTTCTTTTTTGATTTACCCTTCTCTTGTGTAGTATCTGAGGGTGGAACAAACTGAAAAAGATCCCTAAGATTGGTAGAAGGGATAGATGAAGAGTCTTCAATTGAACCCGGAGCATAGGTCCCGCCCATCATTTCAGCAAGCCTCCTCTTCTTTCCTACTTCTTCCTCTATCTCTCTTTGCCTAGCCTTACACTCTTCAAACTTCTTAAAATATTCTTGCATATCAGCTCTAATCTGTCCAATAACATCTAGTGGAGCTTCACATGCCTTTGATGGCAGCCAAGTGTTGTTTAAGCCTGTAAATTCCACCACCCTTAATCAACTTCTTGTAATACTTGCAATACATCACCCCATCAACAACATCTGCACGGGTCCATGCCGAATCTTTTGCTTTTGGGGCCATTTCGGATAGGCTGAAAGTTGAAACAACAATGAGCAAAATTATAAAATTGTAAAAATATAGGGGATCTCTTTTAACAATTGGTAAAATAATAAATTATAAAATTACCAAATTATAAAATTACTCTTTAAAATTAAGAAAAATTGCAAAAGAGATTTGTTTTTAATAATTAATACAAAATTACAAATACAAATTTTTGGTAAACTTATAAGTTTTAAGTTTTAACTGACATAATTACAAATTTTAATATTTGTATAAAACAAAAACTTTGATAAATTTGTTACTTACCTCTGATATTGATTGAGATTCTTGAAGACTGTCCACTTCTTGACACTTGTAGTTGTATCTCTACAAAGTTTCTTGAAGACTGTCCACCCAACTCATAAATAAATGAAGACTGTCCACCCAACTTAGCAATAGAAACTCTCACCACTGTCCACCCAACTCAGCGCTGCCACTGTCCACAACTCTGTCCACTCATGTTGTAACTCGTTACTCCACTCCAGTTTTGCTCCAAGAATCCAAACATCACAAAAAAATAAACAATAGGTAGACTGTAGTATCTTTTTGTAGTTGATTATTGGGTTGGGTATCTTGGGTTGGGTTGGGTGGGGGTTTAGGCTAGGGATAGGTTAGTAAAAAGTTAAAACTTAAATAAAATAAAAAACAATCTTAAAGTTAAAAAAATTAAAAATTGGAAATTGCCGTAACCAGGCCGGTTAGGTTCGAAATCGGCCGGTCAGACCGGTTCGTTATTGAACCGGATCGGACCGGTTTGGTGACCAAACCGGTCGGTTCTGTAACGAACCGATCACCAATCCGGTTCACCTACCGGTTTGAACCGGTTTGGTATTGAACCGGTGAACCGACTGGTTCCGAAACTGGTCAGATCGATTTTCAAAACACTGGTAGGGACAGAACTCGCTACAAGTTCGAGCTATCACCCGTAAAGCGACGGACAGACAGTGATTGTCAACAAGTGGGTTGAAGGTTATCTGCGCAATTATGTAACAGGCCAACATAGGACATGGATTAAGTGGCTACACTTAGGGGAATACTGCTACAATACTACCTACCATATGTCTATCCGAATGACACCTTTTAAAGCATTGTATGGCTATGAGGCACTGAGCTTCGCAAATCTAGCTTTTGGAGACAACAGAGCACCCAAGGCCAAAGATTGGATACAGGACAGTCAGGATATTCTTAAGATCTTGAGAGAGAACTTACAGGCAGCACAGAATCAACAAAAACTCTATGCAGACAGACACAGGGTTGAGAGGAGCTTCGAGGTAGGAGATCTGGTATACTTACAGCTACAACCATACATCCAATCTTCCCCCAAGAAGAAAGGAGCGGAAAAACTAAAACTTCTCTTCTACGGTCCTTACAAGGTAATTCAGAAGGTTGGAGAGGTGGCTTATGAGCTAGAACTCTCGGAGCAAAGCAAGATTCACAATGTATTTCATGTGTCCAGTCTCAAGAAAACATTAGGGCAACACATTGCTCCATCCATCGAGTTACCTCCCTTAGATGATGAAGGGCTACTGGTACTGATTCCAGAGCAAATCCTACAGGTGCGAGAAAGGAAGCTCCAAAACATGGTGATTCAAGAGTATCTGGTGAAATGGAAGGAATTACCTATGGAGGATGCCACATGGGAAGGAAAGCAGGTATTGCAGCATCCTAGTTTGCAATTGCTTGAGGACAAGCAATTTCAAGCGGGGAGGACTGTGATGTCCCCCTCTAATTAAGCATCCAAAAACATTCGCTAACCTACTTAATTCCCATACGTTTGAGTGGGTACTGCATGAGAGGGAATTGACTGAGGGCATTTGATACTTAGAGCAGAATAGGACATTCATTTAGTGTCAAGTCATCAGTCGGATAAAAGAAGCCTTGTTTCTTTAGGCTTAAAAAGTCAAACATCAAAATAGAATTGCATGCATGCAAAAGTGAAGCGGAAACCCTAAAAGTGACATGCAAACCCTAAAAGGACATGAGACTATTTAAGAGGGTTATGATGTTGGTTTATTAGTCAATACTGAGAGGGGGGTGAATCAGTATTGTTATCTTTTTACTATTTTAACCACTTTCAAATCTATTATTAGAAACACATAACAACAAGAATACACAGAACACAATTTTAATGTGGAAGCCCAATAGGGTAAACCACCAATACGTCCTATTACTGTTGATGAAATTGTCATTGATGCCAACATGGACTTGCAGTGGCCCCAGAGGATGTCATTGATGCCACTAAGTTCGACTTGCAGTGCCTTGACCCCCTTTCAGAGTGGGTTTGCACTTTGCAGTGCCTTGGATCCCTTACAGAGTGGGCTTGTGCCTTGAAGCACCTTGTACCCAGTTGACAAGGTCCTTGTACCCACAAGACTGGGTCTTGAAGCCACCACCTTGCTGAAGACATTGAAGACCTTGGAGATGGTCCCGAAGCCTTGGTAGACGATGGAGAAGCCCTAGATGGCTTGGAGAAGCATTAATGACCCATTATGTGGTCATTTATGCTCTGATGGTGTCATGGTACCCCAGAAGAAGGCCCAGTTACCCCACAGGTGATATCTTGACTATGGAGGTCTCGTGAGGTGGTTGAAGAAGCCTATGAAGCCTCTTGCATTATGAAAAAGCCCCATAAAGATTTGGAACTCCTGATGAAGACCTTGATGCCCTTGCAAAGGTCATGAAGCACATTGCTTGCATGATGGCATGATGAAGGCACCCACACACACATGTGATGACACTTGGACACTTGTGGGTTAATGTGGTGTGTGTGAGATATGATGACCCAAGTGGCTTGTAGACACACTCTTATAATAATGTGGCAATGGACAAGGCAAAACAGGAGCAAAGGTTGTAGACATGGCAATGGAAGACAAAGAACAAGGTCATTGAACCTTTAGGGATTACCCTAGGGAAAAAGAATATGAAGGCACTTGGAAACACTTGATTGATTGGTGTTGAAGTTGACAATGGTCCATGCCACCATTAGATGATGAGCTTGAAGTCCATGATGCTCTTACATTGTTGAAAAAGACTTCTTGTCATAACAAAGGTGTCTTTGGACCTAATGCTTGTGGCACATTGGGTATTGAACCCACATATTGGCAGCTTGATGATGGCACCTACACACAAGCCCACATACAAGTCAACACTCCAAAAAGAATAAAGAAAGGTGGACAGGTCGGCTCCACAAAAGAAGATTGTGACAAAAAAAATATGAAATGTCAAGTCGGCTCAACAAAAAAAATTATAAACTTAAAAATAAATATAGTATAAGTCGGCTCCGTAAATTTGTGAAAAATGTGTATAAATAGGAACCAACACTTTAATTTTTTGGTGTGCAATTTTGGACAGCTCTGAGTTTTTTTTTGGATTGAGGTTGTGGCTGAGGTAACTGTGGAATTCGGATAGCAGGAGACAGATCCGAATTTTTTTTTGTTCTTGATTTTTTTCTTTCTGAAATCTATTGGGAAACAGTCACGAATTCTTTTCACAAGAGAGAATCCACTGAAGTTTTGGAGTAGCATAACACAGTCCTGAATTTTTATGAGAAGAACATTTTTGGCGGATATTTTTCTTTGTTCTAAAGCTTGAAAATGAGGGAACAATCAAGGGTTTCCACAGCTCAATTTTTGCAGCAGTATTGACTGAGGTTCAGTGATCTAATACCTTGCAGCAGCAGCAAGTTCTTGGTGAAAAGTGTGGGAGACTTTCTCTGAATTTCGGGTGTCTGTGAACTGAGATTTTTCGGGACTGAGGCAGCAGCAGCAGAGGGTTTCCACAGTCCGAATTTTGCGGCAGCAGAGGGTTTAAAACAGTCTGAAATTTGCAGCATCAGTAAAGTCCATTTTTTGTGTTTTTTTTGGGTTTAATCTATGCTGAAAAGTGACTGCTTTTGTGGAGGCTTTTCACACTACAAGTTTGCAGCAGCTACAGTCCAAGGTTGATGTTGTTTTGCAGACCTAGTTGTCTTGCTTGGGGACTATCCAGCTCACTCACATACAGTCAATTCAACACTTACAAAACAGTCCTGAATTGTGTAACAACTAAACAGTCCGAAGTTTTGCAGCAGTGGTTGACTATGGTATTGACTGCAATCGGTGTTGTAAACAAGTTGTGAAGTTTGACCAGCATGCATATAAACAGTCCAAGCTTGCAAGTTGACCGAATTTGACAGTTTGATATTGTTTAGAGCTTCTTCCCTGATGATGCACAGTGTTTGAGGTTGATATGTGTGAGGTCTTCTCAGCCATGTCCCAGTCTGAGGTTTGTTTAAAGTTTTCTATACTAACATACTCAGACATTAAACAAGGTATGTGTGAATGTATGTACAGAGAAATGATTAATGAGCAACGATGCATACACCACAGTGATGTATATCTTATGTTGATCTGATGATGCACATGCATGATAATGCTCTCCTGTGATAGTGGTAGATGTATATAGTGTATGAACAATATACACTGCAGTGATTACTCTATTGATGATGAACATATGCATATGCATACCCTATGTGATGATCAACCTTTAGTGATGAGCAGATCTTGACCAGACCTTAGATGAAGGGAGCAGACTTCTTGGAACAGTCCCTATTAAGTGACTTGTACAGATGATACACCCAGCCTGAGGATGTTTGACACACAGTCCAATGTTTGACAAGTGTAGTGATCTTCTACAGGAGTCATACACAACCAAGTCATCTACAACATACTTACAATGACTTCTTTGGACATATGAAGTTACTAACAGTCCTCTGATAGCTTGACACACAGCTTAGATGATGCTTTGAGAATGATGAGAGCAGACCTATATGCAGATGATGCTAATTGATACACTTGATGCATGATGATGTGATGGTGCCTTGTTCTATGATGATTCCTAATGATGCATGCTTGATACACTTGGTGATAACGATGATCTCTTGATGATGATAATGAGAGTAGACTAGATGATGGGCAGATCTTAGTGATGTTGTACAGTGAATTGGCATGATCCTTGAGCAGCGGAGCTTGATGAGCAGCAGCAAAGATTGACCAGTAGTGATGAGTAGTGTTGATCAGCAGAAGATGAACAAAAAAATTGAGAAGAGTATTGCAACAATGTTCAGCAGATTGACAAACAGATCATGATGAGATAGTGAGCTGTAGTTGTAAAAGCAAGCTTGTCTTTCTTTTGAGGTTATGATACCTTAAACCCTTCTTAGTAGGGTTTAAGAAAATCAGGCAGGGTCTTGGATGAAGAGTAGGTGCTCTTTGTATTAGTAGGTGCTGATTTTACCTCACGGTTGTAGCCGTTCCAAAACAAATACAAAAAGATTACAAAATCATATGGTGTTGTGTTCTCTTGTGCTATGGTTCTTGTTATGACTCTATGATTTAGATGCTTATGATTTATAAATGATGAAGGGGTAGATGTTTATGAAATATGGTAGAATAATGCATTGATGAATTAGTTGTTGATTGTTAAAATTGAAAAAGTAATAAAGACTGCACACTCAGATTCACCCCCCCCTCTCTGTGTGCTTGGTGTGTCTAACAATTACTGCAAAATTGTTATTTACAAATAGTTTTGTCTGTTGCTACAGACAAGGATGGTATTACACCCTGTTTACCAATACCAATTGGAAGGAGGCTACGACTCTGTGGTTTATCAGTTACGACCGAAAGGATGCTACAACACCCTATTTACCAATGCCAATTGAAAGTAGGCTACAGCCCCCTAGTTTATCAGCTACAACTGAAAGTATGCTACAACACCCTATTTACTAATGCCAATTGTAAGGAGGCTATGACCCCATGGTTTATCAACTACAACTGAAAGGATGCTACAACACCCTATTTACGAATGCCAATTGGAAGGAGGCTATGAACCCTTGGTTTATCAGCTACAACTGAAAGGAGGCAACAACCCCCTGCAGCCCTGTTGCTTACACTAGCGCCACCCTGCCACCCTGATATGTTTCTCACGATTTCTCTCCCACTGAATTCTGTCACACCCATTGGTCTCTGATTCTGATCATGCAATTCGAATTGCAGAGACATCTTCTTTCTTACTCAGGCTGCTGCTTAAATACTTCTCACCGTTTAAGCTTCTTTCAACAATTGTGTCTCTTCAAACTGAACAAACATGCCTTTCGCTGTTGCGTCCTTTCAGATTCGAAGATCACACCTTTCAGAATGTCCTTTCACGTTCTTCCATTGATCCTGCACCTCAGAGATCGTTTCTGCAGCCTAGAAACCATTTCTGCACCTCTGTCCAACGTTTGTAGGTGCTCACCTCTGTCCAACGTTTGTAGGTGCTTTCGTACTACCAAACTTCTTTCCGTAGGATCAACTTCTTGATCCAATCAGAGTCGTTGATCTTATCTCTAAGTCAATCCGGATCGTCGATCTAACCATTGATTTCTGCCTCAAAATTGCCTTTCCGCACCAAGATTTTGTTTCAGCAATTTCCCACTGTTGATCTTCGTCGGTTGCTTTCTTGAACGTCGATTTCCAAATTGCGGGATGCGAGATGTGGGATGTCGATCATTTGCTTTTGCCTTTCCGCAAGCTTCTTTCCACAAGCTTCTTTCTGCAAGATCCTTTCTGTAAGCTCCTTTCCTCAATTGTTCTTCCGCACCGTTGATCTGTTTTAGCGGAACTAACTTGAGTCGTCCGATCTCTCCAGATTGCGAGATGCGGAATCACACTTTTTTTATTTTGGACTTCCACAACTTTGTTTCCGCATTGCGGATTGCAAGATGCGGGATGCAGAATCACACTTTTCTATTTTGGACTTCTGCAATTTCCTTTCGCAACTTTGTTTCCGCATTTTCCTGGACTGTGGATTTCCTTGCGGATTTACTCTTGACCGTCTATCTTGATCTTTTGCGGAACTTAGGCTTTTTCGCCTAATTTTCGGATTTAATCCTTAACCGTCGGATCTAGTGCGGGATCAATGCCCACCTTTCGATCTTGATCTTTTTCAGAATCTTTAGCCTTCTCGCCTAATTTATGTAAACTTGATCTTCACCGTCAGATCTAGTGCGGGTTACTCCTTGACCGTCCATTCTAGAACTAATGCGGATTTGCATTCTGTCTTTGTGGATTATACAAAAACTGATCCTCATTCATCGGATCTCATGTAGATAACTATGCCACCTCATCATCGTGCCATGTCATCACTACCTTTGTCTGTGCCATCTCATCATCGTGCCATCTTGTCTTTACTTTGACTTGTGCAGTGTTAACTCTGCGTTAACTTTGCCATGGTATCTTTTGCTTATCCTTTGTAATTCATAAGTAACTTTGCCATCACTACCTTAGTCTTTCATCATCATTAGGACACCATCATATTCCATGTCATCATATGTGTCATGCCACATCCTCGACTAGTCCATGCCATGTCATCACTACCTTAGTCTTTCACTGAGTTTGTCCCACCATCATATTCACTGGTTGTTCCTTTGTCATTCGTGAACACCTTTGACATCAATGACAACTATATACTCAAATTTGCCAACAATCCCCCCCTTTGGCATTGATGGCAACCCCTAAACATTCTCCCCCTTTGACAACAATGACAAAGGATAACCTGTTATGCCAATGCTGCACCTATTTTGATATAGGATTTTCTGTCTCTCTTCTTTATGACAACTCCTCCTGTCATCATACCTCCCCTTTAAATGAACTTGGTTATTTAACCAATGTATTATCATTTATCTTAATCATTTCCTGTTCTTGAATGATAGCTTAACTGATAGATCCATGGACTCCCCCTGTCACTGTACTTCTTCTCCTTTGTCAACATCTTTGTGATAGAGTCTACACTCAACATTTTTCAACACTCTTCCATGTTCTAGGATACATGTTTCCCCCTTTAAAAAAAAAACTCTTTTCCTGCTGTCATATCTAATGGTCTATTCTGCTTGTAAGTTAACTGAATTTCGCTTTTACCAGAATTCCTTAACCCTGTGTATTTAGATCTTCATATAAAAGCCTAGCATATACTGCTGGATTCTTTTGGATTTTAGATCTATATTATCAACTGTCCAGAGACCCATAACTTTAGATCCTCAACACAGAGATTACTTCAGTTTATTACATAGTTTCTCTGGTCTCACTATCTCAGATACAAGGACTCATAAGCTCAACCTTTTCTTTTGTCAATGCTGAACTCATCATGCTACCTTATCAATAGAATGAATTTTTTATTTCTTTTAGACTTGAGAACATAATCATCTTTATTTTCTATTTGTTGCAGACATCATGGTCTTCATGACTACATAATCATCTTTATTTTCTATTTGATTGCAGACATCATGGTCTTCATGACTCTTACATTTTGTTGTTCTCACGTTACTTCATACTTTCTCTTATGTCATCCATACACCATTATCTTTGAAGAAGATAGCTTTCAGTATACTTCAACATTAGACACCAATTGAGTTTTTTTTTTTGGATACCAATTGGAATTTTTGGACTTTAGCTCCCCCTGAGTAGTACTTCCTCTAAAACCAATGGTGGTAGCTAACACAATTTTGAAACCAGAACTAAGGTTCATTAACCACGTAATCTGATATGCGTTATCCCTCTTTTTCCCTCCTTTTCACACTGAATTTTAACCAGAAACAATTGTTTGCCTTCTCATCTTTAAAATCCTCAATTTAAAGATATCAATCTCCCCCTGAGATCGTGCAACATTTCCTATGCCTTTAAGATGACCGTCCATGCCCTCAATTTTTTGATTTTTTCTTTTTTTTTTACAAAATGAGAATTTTTAGAAGTAAATTCCACAATCACTGTCTCCTTCGTCATCTCTTTCAACCTTATCTACATTGGGATATTCTTCTACATCACTAAGTAGCTTTCCCTCATGATGAATGCCATTTTAATCTATGACTTCGTTATTCTCAACATCAACTACTGAGACTTCATTAATGACTGAAAGTTGTGTTTCTTCTGAGGCTTCTAATTCTTTCATCCACACCTTTTCAGGAGGTGTACTATTTGCTTGTCATTCGCCATGCTCTGCGTTGGTGTCCTGTTTCCTTTTCATCCTTTGATTTTCTCCTTTGACTCTGCAGTCAGCCACTTTGTAACCAAACTTATGACAACAATGACAATAACCATGAAATTTTTCTTTATCCAAAGAAGGTCTTTGGTCTCTCTGTTTCCTAACTGTCATTTTCTTCCACTGTCTTTGAACTTCTACTAGAGCATCACATTTTAGTTTACAATTTCTAGCCAAGTGTCCAAAGTTATTACATTTGTAACACTCTATATCAAACCTTTGCCACAAGTTGATCCTGCACCTCAGAGATCGTTTCTGTAGCTTGGAAACCATTTCTGCACCTCTGTCCAATGTTTGTAGGTGCTTTCGTACTACCAAACTTCTTTCCGCAGGATCAACTTCCTGATCCAATCAGAGTCGTTGATCTTATCTCTAAGTCAATCTGGATCGTCGATCTAATCATCGATTTTCGCCTCAAAATCGCCTTTCCGCATCAAGACTTTGTTTAAGCGATTTCCCATCGTTGATCTTCGTCAGGCGTTTTCCTGACTGTCGATCTCCAGATTGCGGGATGCAAGATGTCGACTGTCCTCTTTTGCCTTTCCGCAAACTCCTTTCTGCAAGCTTCTTTCCGTAAGCTCCTTTCCGCAATTCTTCTTTCGCACTGTTGATCTGTTTTAGTTGAACTAACTTCAGCCGTTCGATTTCTCTAGATTGCGGGATGCGGGATGCGGAATCACACTTTCGTAATTTGGACTTCTGCAATTTTCTTTCGCAACTTTGTTTCCGCATTGTGGATTGCGGGATGCGGGATGCGGAATTACACTTTCCTATTTTGGACTTCCGCAATTTCTTTCCGCAACTTTGCTTCCGCATTTTCCTGGACCGTTGATTTCCTTGCGGATTTACCCCTAACCATCTATCTTGATCTTTTGCGGAACTTTGGATTTTCCGTCTAACTTTAAGATTTAATCCTTAACCATCGCATCTAGTGCGGGATCAATGCCCACCGTCTGATCTTGATCTTTTTTGGAATCTTTAGCCTTCCCGCCTAATTTATTGAAACTTGATCTTCATCGTCAGATCTAGTGCGGGTCGCTCCTTAGCCGTCCATTCTAGAACTAATGCGGATCTGCATTCTGTCTTTGCGGATTATACAAAAACTGATCCTCATTCTGTCTTTGCGGATTATACAAAAACTGATCCTCATTCATCGGATCTCATGCAAATAACTATGCCACCTCATCATCGTGCCATGTCATCACTACCTTCTTCTATGCCACCTCATCATCGTGCCATCTTGTCTTTACTTTGACTTGTGCTGTGTTAACGCTGCGTTAACTCTGCTATCTTTTGCTTATCCTTTGTAATTCATAACTAACTTTGCCATCACGATCTTAGTCTTTCATCTTCATTAAGACACCATCATATTCCATGTCATCATATGTGTCATGCCACATCCTCAACTATGCCATGCCATGCCATCACTACCTTAGTCTTTCACTAAGTTTTTCATGCCATCATATTCACTGGTTATTCCTTTGTCATTCGTGAACACCTTTGACATCAATGACAACTATATACTCAAATTTCCCAATATATTAGACTAAAGGAGTTATCTATTATTATTGTTGATTGATTTTGGAGTTTCAAACAACAGCATAGCGTGCAACCGCGGCAGTTGGGGTTGGAGACGGTGTCTTCAGCTAGCGAGGGTTTGACAGTGAGATATCTGCCCTAGTCTCTTATTGGGATAGATCATCGATGTTTATCCACAACATCCATCATATACTTCAGTATTCAGAGATCCAACACATTCCGAAGGGTTATTAGCGGAGCCACGTTTTGCAGCCAGAAGTACAGGGGAAACAATAGAAGGATTCACTGAGACCAGAAAACCCAGTCTTTCCTTTGCATGTCAGCTTCCTCTTTCTTAGCAATCCTATCCTACAGCATACAGTGATTATCAGCCATTAGTTTGCTCACCTCGAATAGCTATCAGTGAAACAGAGCAGTTGGGGGCGTGAGCAACAAAACTACCAATCAATTTGCTAGGGCACTTAGAGGCAACCAAACCTCTGCATGTGCCAGTCCATCTCTCCGGTATCAGTAGACAGACAAGCTCAGAAAGTTTTAGGCCGATCTGACCTCTCCTACAAAAATGTCACCTTCAGTCTGGAGGGTGCTTATGGTACTGTGGGGTAGTAACACCGGAGGAAAGGAGCACTAGTAGACCACCTATTCGGATCTTTATGCATGTAACTATCTCTGGAGTCATTATTAGTCGGGATATCAATGGTAAGTGTTAATTTCTATTTGCCAACCCTAACCCTAAATTCAGCTACATTTTAGGGCATTTTTGCATGGCAAGTTTGTATGCCCAGTTATTTCATATTTTTGTATGAGATTGAATGTTCGAGTCAGCACTACAGTAGAACAATAGAGAATATCAATATTTGGGATATTACACTGTTGTGCTCATGGGTACCCTTGCCCACATAATAATTTTGGATGGTTTCTTTGGCCCTATCCATGGCCTCATACAAATAGCCCATTGCAGGCTTATCACCATCAACAAGTCTCTGAACCTTTACCAAAGTTTCACTCACCGCACACACTTCCTCTACTTCTTCTTAGAAGGAGTCGTGTACACCAACTTAGCAATGGTTCTCCCATCCTCTCCTACTGTATGCACAATCATGCCACTCATCACAATCAAACATTTGCTTCAAGTCAACCTGACATTGAAGTAAAGACTGAAGCGTAATGAAGGTGGTGGAAAAACGCATGATTGTAGGACACTTCAACTCCCTGTTTTTGGTGTGCCTCCTCATGAGGCCGAGAACAAAAGCATGGTTGTATATGAAATTGGGGATGCTTCTAGCTTGATCAATCACCTCCTTGATGAAGGGAATTTTCCTCATATCCTCCATCATGAAATCAATACAATGAGTAGCACTTGGAGTCCAAAACAAAGTGGAGTGCCTCTCCATAAGCATCTTACCAGCAACCACATAATTAACTGCATTATCTATAATAATTTGCACAACATTGTGCACCCCGATATTTTGTATGAACCCCTCCATCAACTCACATAAGAGTGCTGCATCTTTTACATATGCTGATGCATCTATTGATTTAATAAACATCGTAACTCTAGGACAATGTAGCAAGAAGTTGATAAGGGTTCTACCCTTACCATCTGTCCACCCATCAGACATGATTGTGCAACCAGTGGTCTCCCATGACTTCTTGAACTCCTCCAATTTAGAACCGATGACCTTCTTTTTTGCTTGAAGGATTGACCCTCGCAACTCCTCAAAGGTGGCACTTTTATACTCTGGGCCAACTATTGCAATGGCATCACACATCTGCTGCCAAAATGATTGTTTCTGACAATGGTGAGAGGTATGTTACTCTAATATTGACACCTCCCCATAACCTTGTTTGCTTGTACCTTTTCACTTTTCTTTATAATTGAACTAATAGAAGGTTGTGCTCTAGGTCTTGTTCGTGCCACAAATTGAGATGAGGACCCCCCCCTCTCGATAGGCGAATCAGTGGAGCCCCTCTCACTACTTGCATCGACATTGGTAGACAATGATACCTTTGAACCTCTTGTTAAGCCAAAAGTTGCAAGATCAACTCTGTTTGCTGCAATCTCATCCTTCTTTTTGTTCTTTTCATGGATTGAGTCATGTGCAGATGTCATGATCTTTGGGGTCACTCCAGTACATAGGCTAACATTGTGCCCTGGGAGTTTAGCTAGATGGTACTTCAACCTCCTAATCCCTCCCGTCATGTGATGGCCACACAATTTACATTTCAAATTTTTCCTGTTTGTCCCATCCTCTAGTTCACCATACTGCCAGAAAGGGTCCAAAGGCTTTGGCATTTTTGCATAGGGGATGACAGCCTCAACTTTCAAGAGTTAAAATGCAAGCCTAGGGCACAAAAAACACAAAAGAATACAATAAACCCTTTTGAAAAAAATAACAGTAGTTTGGTTTAAAAAATTAGACCTCTAAATTTATATTTTTTGCCATGAAAAATGAAAACAAGAGGGTGGCTAAAAACCTAAGAAAACAAGCCTGCTGTTCCATTGAAAAAATACCTTACATTGTGACTATTTTTCATATTTATGGTCATGGAAATCATTGTCAAAATGACAAAAAAAAGAGAAATCTAGGCAGAGAAAAATGCAAGCAAACATGCAAACAATCCATGGAAAAGATAGAAAAAACAATGGGATACAATGTACATACATGTGAGAGGAAGATTGACTTGGTTGGTTGGAATCTTGAACCCTTGCTCCACAAAAATTCTTAATGGTGATGTGAAATGGTGTTTGGATGCCTCCACAATGGTTGTTGGTCTCCTCTTACCCTTCTCGCTCCTCCAACAAGAAAATGGAAGTGAAATGAAAAAAAAAGCCCCTTTACCTCTTTATGTCGTGGATCCCTCAAGCTGGGCGATTTTTTCTATCTTGGCACGAACAATCGGAAAAAATTGTGCTATATTTAATTTTTATAAAATTGTGATTTTTTTTCGTCGAAAAATCAGTTTGAGGAAAAAATCGCTATTTTGGCGTGCAAAATCGTCGATGTTTACTTCATTGGTCAATTGTAAAAGTTCAAAAAGTTTTAAAGTGGGGCTAGGAGTTTGTTTTTACCATGGGGTTGCTCATTTTCTATCTCAGAGCACCCATTTAACCGCTAAAGCCACTTTCCAAAATTAATTATTACTTCAAAAACCCAAAAAACACACCAAAACAATGAGTCCATTAAAAAATTAGGCAACTCAAAAAATAAAAGAAACTCGCTGAAATCAATTTTGGTGACTTGGCAAAGCAAAGTGGCAAGTACCTGAGCAATTTTAGGAAGTCAAACATTGTCGTTTCAGAGAGAGCCAAGCTTTGGAAGTTTCTTGAAGCAAAAGGGGTGCATCTCTCCAAGTGGGGGCGCAACCTTGAGGTAAAAGCTGAGGGATTTGGAAAAAGTTTAAGTTTTGGGCAGTTGCTACTCCAGATAAATGATGTTGCTATTGTTTACTCCCCGATCCAACCTAGATCCAACTCACAACCAACTCATCCATGCTTTACGCCTCCTTGAGCAAAGTGTGTACCCCCTTGGTGTTGGGTTTTCTATATAAGCATGCACTCATTCCATGATTTAGCATGAGAAGTGTGGAACCTCTGGTCTTATTGCTTTGTAATTGAAAATTGTTTATGAATGAATAAAGGCTTTGGAGGCAAGAATCTTGTGACTCTCTTCATGTGTGTGGATGCTTGCTTTTAGTTTTGGGAGGTAATCTGTGTCTTTTCATTACTTGTTTTGTGGTTAACTATGTAAATTTTCCTTTAATATTCAAACTAGGGCTAACAATGAATGCAAAATCTCTACTGATAAGCACACATGAATATCTTTTACAATATGCAGCGGAATATAAAACTGAGAAATAAATCACATCACATCACAATATTGACACTATTATTTTGGGTATGGAAACCCCTGGAAAAACCCAAGATGGTAAAACCAGTGCAACATTCAGATATAGATTTTCTTATGAGAAATATGGAACTTTTACAATCACTGCAAATTCACCCAAACCTGGCGAATGCAGTACCTTGCAGAATCACTAGGCAAATCCCAGCTAAACCTCAACACCCTTCTGTGTGAATGTATGACCCAGCTGTACGAAGCTCAATGATCCTGCTGCTCGCTCCTCCATCTTCCCAGCTAAATCCTCTGTTTGACTTTCTCTCCCTGTCTGTATCTTGTCTCTGTTGGAATACTAGTGTGTGTCCTCTCAATCAATTGACCTCTCTTATATAACTTTAGGTAAAGCGTTGTTGCCCACCTATTTCGACTAGGTGGCAACTTCATGTACATAAAGATGTACAAAATTGTACAAATTGTACCTGTTGCCCACCTATTTCGACTAGGTGGCAACTCCATGTACATAATTGTACAAATTGTACCTTGGAAAAATCTGAGAATTTTTTCACTTCTGCAGGGCAATTGCGCCTTTGTAAAATGAAATGTCCGCTCTCTTGCGTGGGAAAATTAATGTAATTTTATGTACTAGTGTGGGTCATATGGTATGGATGCCACACCATGGAACTGGTTGTTAGGGAAGTCCCCTCATCGAGTGTTTTTTCCCTTTCCAATTGATCTTGTTGTATAAACGATTTTAATTGGTTTGGTTTTTCACTCAAAATCCTCCAAAGTGGTGACGGGCGTTCTAGCAGTCAAGTCCATGGGGTGGCTAAGGTTTCAAATGTTATTCATGACCATGCTAGACATTTGTCTAGAGTCTTGCGGAGTTTCGTTACGTTGTTGTATTTTTTTAATTTTTTCCAGTTAATTAATTTCACCCCTTGGTGGTTAATTAACTGAGTTTTGATGTAATAATGTAATTGCTCAAGCATGGCATTTTGTAATAGGGGCTAAGAATGCAAAATAAAATTGTTATGAAACCCCCTAAGCCATTGCTTCGAGTCCCATATCTTTCTGATAAGTGGTTGAGAAGATAGACCAATTTTGGTCAGGAGGGGTCTATCTCCCCTAGGGAAAATTTTAATTTTCCTAAGTAAAAAATTCATATTATTTGATTTTGAAGGAAAAAATCAAATAATACCATGGTAATTTTGTTTGGGGGTTGTTAAGCCTAGGAAAAATTTATTCCAATTTTTTCCACCCCCCCATGGCCAAGATTTAATTTTTTCAAGTTATTTTTAATTTTTTCCTAAGTCAAATTTGGAAAAATTTAAAAATTAAAGCGAAAAATTAAATCTAAGGGGAAATAAAAGTTTAGCCTAAGTCTAAAGGTTGAATAATTATTTTGGAGGAAAAAGCTATGGTCAAAGCCAAATTTAGAGCTTGCCAGTGTTAAAAGTCTCACTAAAGGGGCCAAGTCCAAGTTTAAACCCTCACATAGTGAAGGCGCTACCATAAATGAGGAGTCTCCACCAAATGAAGGGCGTAAATCTAAATGGAAGAAGGTGCTAATTTAGTGGGCATCAAGGATAAAGTGGGGCGCTAGCCACTTTAGTAGAGGGCGCTACCATGAAAGGGGCGCTACCAAAGTTAGTGGAGGCGTCTACATTAAGGAAGGGCGCCACTAAATAAGGAAGGGCGCTAACCAAGTTTAGAGGTGGCGCTAATATTTAATGAGGGCGTCACATTAAAAGGTGGACGTCTAGCTAATTCTAGATGGGCGCTACTTTGGAGGAGCGCCACCATTTTTGGAAAGGTCAAGGCTATTTTTGGAGGAGGGCGCCTACTTGGGCCTGTTGCCCACCTATTTCGACTAGGTGGCAACTCCATGTACATAGAGATGTACATAGTTGTACAAGTTGTACCTTGGAAAAATCTGAGGATTTTTCACTTCTGCAGGGCAATTACCCCTTTGTAAAACGAAATGTCTGCTCCCCTACATGGGAAAATTAATGTAATTATATGTGCTGGTGTGGGTCATATGATATGGATGCCACACCATGGAACTGGTTGTTAGGGAAGTCCCCTCATCGAGTGTTTTTTCCCTTTTCAATTGATCTTGTTGAGTAAACGATTTTAATTGGTTTGGTTTTTCACTCAAAATCCTCCAAAGTGGTGACGGGCGTTCTAGTAGTCAAGTCCATGGGGTGGCTAAGACTTCAAATGTTATTCATGACCATGCTAGACATTTGTGTAGAGTCTTGCGGAGTTTCGTTATGTTGTTGTATTTTTATTTATTTTTTCCAGTTAATTAATTTCACCCCTTGGTGATTAATTAACTGAGTTTTGATGTAATAATGTAATTGCTCAAGCATGGCATTTTGTAATAGGGGTTAT
>LPNX010001483.1:379634-548065 GCA_001517045.1 Pseudotsuga menziesii | reverse complement strand
AGAAGATTTCCACACAAAACAAGCTGCCTCCAAAAAAAAATTTCCACTGCTCCTGCGGCTGCCTCAGAGATGGCCGAAATTTCCATATAAAAAATGAAGATTTGCGTGGGGTATTTATACTAGATTATCCTCCATAATTTTAGGGCCGACATACATATTTAATTTATTTTTAATGGGGCCGACATACTATAAAAATATTTTATTATTTTTTTTAATAAAACTTTGACTGAGCCGACTTTGTGTTTGACTGAGCTGACTTATAATTTTCGTTGGGTCAACTTAAAAAGTTAATATCTCATCAACCATGAGGAACCACGTGACGTGCCACCTACCGTTGGAAAGGGCATGACAAGGGCTATCATCTTATGAGGGTCTTGCTTGCATTGACAAGATCCTTTACTCAAATTTTCTTCAATTTGTGCAGGCCATCATAAAATGACTTGAATTGCCAGTAGTGGGCTCCATGACCTTTGCAAGGTCATCAGGGTCTTCATCAAGGGTTCCAAGAATTCATGGGATTCTCCATTGTCTGCCAAGGCTTCAGGATTATCTCTAGGGTCTTCAGCATCATCAATAGGGCTTCTTCAAGAGTTCAACAAAGTGGTGATATCGATGACATCAAGACCATGTTGGCATCAATGACAATTTCATCAACATTTTCCTCCATGTTTTTTCCATCTCCTTGACAACTCACTCATGCTTTTGCCAATTCATGAGGTCCTTGATAGATTTGGGAAGTGCTTTAGCCACCTATGGGGGTTTGCTATATTTTGGTAAGTCAACCTTTTTGAGCTTTTTGAGTGGTCTCCATACAACTCAATTTTCCTATGAGGGATGTACTATTTATGTACACTATTATTCATCATTATTCAATGGAAGGATACACACCAATATTCATCTCTTTATTCATGTGATTCAGTCTCTTTTCTTCTCTCTATTTTTCCTGTGTATGCTTGTGAGATTTCTTAGTAGCAAGATCTATTTCCTGTGCTTCTTCTTAGCATCATTGCTCATAGCATTGATCTATTATTTCTACATACTACCTATGATGAGGTCATGGTTAATCTGGACATATTGACTTGCGTTCGCTTACTCTAGAGTGCATTATTGAGAAGGTCTCGGGGGATGGAACCAATGTTATCAGAACCGGACTAAAAAACCGGTCGACCAAAAACTACATAAAATATTCAAAATTTTAAGAAAAGTAGCTCCTAACAACAGAAAAGCAGTTCTATAACAGACTGCAAATTCTGAAAAAGAACCCTTGAATCAGCTCCAAACATAGCCTAAGAAATTGTTTAAAAGGCCCCTTGAAACAACTCCAAATCTGCTCAAGAAAATCAGCACAAGAACTGTCCAAAACATCCCTCAAACAACTTTCCAAATCTGCCCATGAACTTCTTTAAAACAAGCCTGCAAACAACTCTACAAAAATGCCCAAGAAACTCGGCTCAAGAATTCCAAAGAGAAATGAATAATGTGAGTGAAATAGAGGGGGGGAACCTCTTTAAATAGCTTTAGTAGGGCCCTAGGGTTAGGTAATGTGTTTTTAGATTAGTCTTTTTTTTTAAATTGATTTTTTGGCCCCACTGTCTGTGACCGTTTGGTATTGTACGGGACCGGCTGGTTCCATATGGAAGCGGCCTTTTCCGGTTCTGTACACCGGGCCGAACTGGTAAGGCACCGGAACTGGTCAGACTGGCTGGTTTTGTTGGTTCCGATAACACTACATGGAAGTTGGAACTAACAATGCTTTAGCCAAGACTCAAAAAAGGCAAATGTCACTGATCCTCCAAAGGCATCGGAAAGCCTTGCTTTCAGAATCAGCAGCAAAATTCCATATAGAAGTGTTGTAGAAGGCATGTGCCTTTTAGTTTGTCCAGGTTGAATATAATTTTTTTCCCAAGAATGAAAACCATAACTCTTTCCATTATTTAAAATAAAAGAGATACTTATGTATTGCTAAGGAGGCACCAAAGGATCCTGATTACACAACAACATCACTTCCCAAAGCATTCATCATCATTCCCTTTAATAAAATGACATAAACAAGACAACTTACATAACAGCATATATCTATTCCTATTCTGGATTGCATATCAATCATTTTTGGAGGGAGGATTTCCTCAACCCTATCCTGAGAAGATGAAACTAAATAGAGACTGGAATTCTTCTACATGTCTGTCTGGAGAGTCTGTCAGTATCCTTGTTGTGTTCCCTGTATATGTGATGAGTATGAATAGACTGCAAACTGGATTTGAAATCTGCTGCTTGTTATAAGCTTCCTTGTATCTCTATGCTTGTTTGCTCCCTTGAACCTGTCATCCATTCCACCATCAACTTTGAATCTATCTCCACACATATTTATTTCTCTCATCCTTTTCTTTGAGGCTAAGGTCATCAGATTGGAAGCTTCCTTGATCTCTGTTTGGTCATTTGTGCTTGGATCCAGCCCACAGTCAAAAGAAATTTTATGGCGTTATGAGATATGAAGGATGCCTCCTGCACCACTATCTGTAAAGTTTGATTTGCGACCCCATCAAAGAACCCACAAGGAAGGGAACTATTCATCTCAAGGATTTTCACAGCTCTCTGTTTCTTTTGTTTTTGTCTTTTCTCATAACTATTGTAGACTCCTTTCAGTTAGTAAAAGATTAACAAGGAGATACAGCCTTTTCTTGAAAGAGGTTGGCATTCCTGGTAAGCCAAGTGGTCCAAAGCGCAAAAGCTGGAAGGGAATGGCATTCCTTCCTTTTTGTTGTTGTCATCCAGCCAAGCTTCCAGAGCCTTCTCCACGGAGTTGCCTTTACACTGGCCCTTGCCTCCAGTGATGCTCTTGATCACTAACCAGACTTCCTAAGAGAGGTGACGTTGATGTGAGAAATAAGTGATGGATGCTCTCCGAACTTTCCTTACACAAGATACATTAACTAAGCCCTTGCCATGATCTCTTTTGGAGATTGTTCCATATGAGTACTTTGTTGCATAGAGTGAGCCTTAGGAATATCCTTGTTTTTAAAGGAGCATGCAATTTCTATGAGTTTCCATTTCAATTGTTCATCTCTGATTCCTTGACTAGCTATAGCCACTATGTATCCCTCTTTTACCCTATATGTACTTCCCGCCTTGTTTGCTGACCATACCAAACTGTTTTGCTGATATCCTAGTCTTATGGATGCTTTTTGTAGTGATTCTTTTTTAATCCCTAAACAGTAGGCCTATGGCTTGTCCATTTTGCCAACACGGTTCTTCACTGCAGAATTGAAATGCAATGTCTTTGCACTAAGAATTGGGCTGAGATCAAGCTTCCTGTTCTTTGTTCATCAACCATGATGAAATGGCTCTGTTCAGCTCTAGTTACAATGCTGGGTTTATTTGCTTGTGGTGCCAATGCCAAACCTCGATCAAGGATTTAAGTGCACTCTATTTAAATGCCAGCATAATATAATATGCCGAATGCCAAAAGGTTTAAACCAGTTCTTGTATCAACAACACATCCAACTGAAATTCTATATACAAGCAATAAGCAAGGCGCATCACTTCTTTTTCTTTTGTTGTCATTGTGATCACTACAACCCCGAGTCTTTGCATATAAATATATTCACATGTTATTAGAGGACGCCTTTAGTTAATTAACTAGCATAACGTACTTGTATTTGTGGATGTATGATGTTTGGACAGTCCATACGATTACTGTAGGTAGTTGCTCACTCTATGAAGGGAGAGTATAATGCAGTGATTACCTGTGGTATAAACAGAGCTTCATCAACCAATTTCCAACCTGCAGATGTTAAGGAGAATCCCTAGATTGTTACTTGACATAGCTAGTATTAACCCCAGTGATTCAAGCCAACATAAATTAACACTCTAGATATGATCCAATGATCCAATTAATGCAATTTGGGTGTTCTGAGGGATTGATTGATTATTAGAATTGTGGTTAATGTAGAAATTTCAGAATTTTGACTTTTAATGCAATTATGAAACTTCACCTTGTTGCCGCCTAATTCGCACCTCGGGTCACGTGGCAGAAATCTTCAAGCCACTGGGTGGGACCTTTGGGGAAAGCTCAAGCCAAGTGCTGTCACCTGATACTCAGCTCCTTCGTCTAGGCCAACTCCTAGCAAAGCCAAGGGGGCTGGACCCTATGAAAAATAATCTAAGGCTGTTTTTAACTATGAGAGTACGAAACAACAGATTTTTAGGAATTTTAAAATGCTACCTACCAACTACTGCAAGTAAATTACTCTTAGCAACCTTTAGAGAAACAAACACATATCATTCAAGACACATTGCGAAATTAATTTATGCAAAAAAAAGAATGGAATAGACTAGTGCCAAATGAAGAAAGTGCTTTGCATATGAGGGTTGCTAGTGTAGTCTCAGTGAAAGTATTGCAGTGTCTCGGTTGGTAAATTTTAGATTTTATTCAATGAGTGATTAAGGGAGTGGGTTAATTGTGGGTTTGGCCCAATAAGGCAAGCTCTTTTGAAATGAGTGCTAAAGCAGTATTACCAAGTGTCCAACGGGGCAAGGCATAACCTGGTTGGAGTAGCCCCTTGACTCTGTGGTGTCCACCCTTTGCAACCTCCCATTTTCTCAAGAAACGAGCTTATATGGGTTGTCCTATTATTCTAGTCACTTGTATCCCTTTCTGGTACAACCAACCGATCAGACAAGTTGCAACAGTGCAGAGCATACGGGGAAGGAGCCTTCGTCAGTTTTGTTAAAAGTCCTAATGTGTCGTCTTTATTAACAAAACAATTCGCAGTTGCGAGTCTCTTTCACCCTCTCGGGATACTTGGGAGAGCACAACCGGGTAAATTTTAAACACTAAAGTAACAAAATGAAAGATTATGTAATTAGTTCCTACCACGAATCTCTTTCCCCTTTTCGGGATACTCGAGAGAGCGTGGGGTAAGTGATTTCTTTACTTTGATTACATAAAAAGAATAAACATGAAACAAAAGCTGAACTAGCTAAAAATTAAAAAAATCAAGAAAAATGACATTGACGCGAATCCCCCATGGGGGATGAGGAGTGGGCTCTTAGGAGCCTACTCAAAAATTTATTAATCTTTTACATTGATGGAAGAAATGCACTTCGGTCCTTACAACCTGGATCCAAAGGCTTACAACAACTTTAAAAATTGAAATTTATGCAAAGAGGAGCTCCGTTAGTCTCATTCTTCTTCAATTTTTCGATTTTTTCACCCTTGCCTCTTCCTCTTATTTCTTTAAACCTGTCAAAACAACAACCAAACATTAGTTAAACATAACCCAAAAGTTAAAACACTATAGGAGTGCTTTGGGAAAATTACCATAAAATTGCCGAAAAATTTCTAAGTAAAATGATAAAAGCTAGGTGAAAAATGACTAAGAAAGTGAGCTAGAAAGCTGCTTTCTCAGGGTCTTTGTTTGCTTCTTAAGGATAGCAAAACAAATCAAAGCACTAGATTGCTAGATATGGAATTAAAATCAAATACTAACTTACTAATCAAGCCTTTTGTTTTTACGAGATAAATAACTTGAAACAAGAAAGCTGGTAATCTAGATTTGAACTAAGAAATGATAATGCCTTGAAAATTTTAGCCAGATCTATAAAGAAAAAATGATTTAAGATCTATTTATAAATGTGAATTTAATTATAGATTTAAAAATGCTTTTTCAATTAAAAGAATCGAAATGATAAAAAAATATCAGGAGAAGGAGAAGTGGGAAGCTTGGAGAGAAGAGGATCCTTGAGCCTTCACTAGTGGTGTGCCGAGGAACTATTATCTGTAACAAATACTATTAGAAAAGAAAGGTAGAGAGATCAAACAAGATCTTCCACGTCTCCAATCACGACAATCTGCAAATCACACACTCAAACAACACAGATCAAATGTAGAAGCATACGTGTTCAGACATCGATATAAAGGCTTTCATAAGCAAATGAAGCATTTAGTAATATCTCTAAATATTTATACTTAATAGCTTAACTCATTAAATAAAATGGTTAAACTATCTCACAAAGTTGATACCAACCCTTTAAGTAAACTACATAAGATTCAAAGCATGCATAATGGTTCCAATACAAGTTACTTCCATACAGCTGGAAGATAATACATTCACTCAACCAGTGCACAACACAATTCAGACCTCCAAAGTCTCTTTATTTCTCCAATGAATACAGGTTACAAAGTGCAAGTTCTTCTCGACATATTCCAACTAGTGAATGGGAGAGAGTCTTGCTTTATTTGTAGCTCAAGCAAGGCCAAAGGGGCACAACCACCACTGAAGATAAAGTTGGAGTCAACCATGAGAGAATCAAGGGATAACAAGGGTTACATTGAGTGGGATTGAGAGTGGTAGGCGCCACCTCCTATGAGAGGCACCACCTCTCCACCTAACTCTCACTTATCCACTGATCAAATGACACAACACCAACTCTCCAACCTAGAGAGAGGGCACAAGCTCTAATAGGTAATCCACTCGCCACCTCTCATACAACAACTGGAGACGACGCTTTAGTTAAGGAGAGAACTCGCCCTCACTGAAGGAAGCCGACTGCAACTGATTTCAATCAAATCAGACAAGAATCCTGTAATGTCCCTTTTTGAATTTTTTTCAAATGACCAATTATTTCACTTTTTCCCCAATTTTGACCTTAACTAGTTTTGATGTCTAGACCTCCAAATTGACGCAAACGCTTCCAAATTTTCTCTGAAGGTACATGAATAATAATATGACTTAAATATCATGCTCATGTATGTTTTGTGACCTCCCAATTACTTCTGCAAACTTATTTAATGTTCTGTTCAAAGTAGGATTCTTTACTAGCAAATTGGGGCTCCAATCCCTCCTGGGTAATTGTCGGAAATGGTTTCACAAATGATCCCAAAGTTACTTGAATTTCTGAACAGAGGCTGGGTATGTGTAAGGGACCTTTTCAGAGTCTGATATGCATCATGGTTCAGTTTATATAGGCTGTTATGACTCTTTCCAAAACAACTCCCAAGTTACAATTTCGACCCTTGGGGAAAATGCACCAATTCTTCTCCCAATGCACTAAAAATGAGTAAAATGGATTCCAATGCTCAAGTACTGAACATGAGACTTGAAATACACATTAATTACAGTCCATCCATCATACATTTATCAGAGATACATTCCTCCATTCGAAATAATAAGCATTACCATGGCATATATCAAAATAGAGTGGAAATGGTCATTGTTTGCACCTTAAAAGTCATTTTGACATACAAATATTGGGAATTTCGACTTGAAACTTTTTGAGAATGAATAACAGAGATATGGAACTGATTACAATCATCAATTGACAATGAAAGGATTTCCCAATTCGAAATCATCAGCATTGCAATGGTTCACAACAAGATAGTGGGGAAATGACACTATTTCTTCATTTTTCAACATTTTTACATGAATTCTTTTGGGTATTTCGACCTGAGAGTCTTTTGAATGTAAAATACAGATCATATATATCATAACATAATATAATTGGCATCAGAATATTCCCCAAAGAGATCAATAGCTCACCCAAAGCGCAATCCCTCCATTTGCATGAATATGGTGTGAAAACTGGAAATAGTTGAGAGAGAGTGCTACAATAGAAGAATCCACATGATTTCCTGTAGCTTACACTTGCAAATAAGACTCCATTAAAGCTCCATGAAAGACCTGAGTGGCCTTTCCAAACACCAACTAGGATGGGAATCTTTCACCCTCGAAATTGGCTTAAGCAAGAAAACTAGTCATCCACTAGCTCTCACAATTCACAAATGACAATTTCACAAATGAGCAAAAGCCTCTTCTCATGGCTGATCCCTATATTTTATAAACATTATTAGTCTTCTAAGGTTCCAAATCCATCCATAAACCAAAGCCAAGTTGAATTGGTGTGGCTGCTCATGCTATGCCATGTGGCCTCTCTCTTCACCTTCCCTCTTCTCCCAAATTTGAGTAGGAGCCTCTTGGCCTTCTCCTACTCCCAAATTCGACCTCTAAGATGCTCTATTCAGTCCTGACATGTCAGTATGTCAGCCTTCAGATCTGACTTGTGTCATAACTGTCATAGAATCTCCATCATTGGTGTCATAGATGTCATAAATGCAAGGGAAATCTAGCCAAGTGTCCATGAAACCATAAAAGAAAACATCGGCATCAACAAAAAATCGGCAAGGGTCCAGAAAACATCTTCTCGGCAACATCGGCGAAAAAAATCGGCAAACCACGGCAAATATTTAAAAACACAAAATATATTCATTTTTTTCATAATTTTAAGCATATAAATCAACAATGACATCAAATAAATACATTGACACATAAATATAGAAAAAACACTGATAGATATCATGTAGGCATGCCAAATATAATATGAGACATAAAAGTCAATACTGAAAGTTTGAATATAGTTGTCCAATAGTACTCAAAAGTGGGAAATCAATGGTCCAATACATATATGATATTACAAAATGACATCACAAAACTAGTAGCTAACTATCTGTCTCTGAAATATAAATCAATGCACTCTTTCCCTTTTATCGGAAAAGATAATGGGCTGTTTGCCAGGCCTGCCCCTGACAGTAGAAGGTCCTGGCCCTGTACTACTAGGTGCCAATGAGGGACTAGGTGCCAATGAGAGACTTGGTGCCAATAAGGGAGTAGATGCATCAACCACTGTAGAAGGTGGTGCTGATGAAGCCACATCACCCTCCATGAAGTCCTCTGGGTCAAAGCGGTCCGCCTCCTCCTGTTCCTCCTCTTGCTCCTCCTCATCCTCGTGCCCCTACTGCTGCTGCTGCTGCTCCTCATCTAACCATGCAGGTGCCTCCTCCATGATAGGTAACTCAACCTCCACCCTCCACTTGGACAATACATCAATATTGTCCAAGCAAATGGCATCCACATCGGGTGATTTATCCACCTGCTTCATCCAAAGTCGAAGATTGTAGTGGACATACACCAAGTCATTCAGGCGTGGAAATCCAACCTGTAAAAGGGTGATAAAAAGATTTAATGAGTCTTGACTCTTGAGTCTTGATGCCAGAGGAAACCAATATGAAACAGGATCTTAAATTACAATGAATTTAATTGCTTTGATAAAGTTCTTAGTACTTACCTGGTGCGTTTCTTTGAGTGTATTTTATCAAAGACACTCCAATTACGCTCAAATCCAGAAGAGCTACAGGTTTGGCTGAGGACTCGGATGGCAATTTTTTTTAAATTTGGTGCCCTTGCACCATATGTCCTCCACCAAACACCTACAATAAACAAGAAAGAAAGAGAATCGGATTAAATAATTCAAATTTCAAATAAAATGATAAATCATAAAACACAATTAAAATTTAAGAATTTGAAGTTCAAAATACAAATAAATTCTAATTTGCAATCACTTACTTGGAGTCAAATTGTTCCTTGCACGGACAGCATCGGCGTAGCCAAATAGTCCAGTAGCCTCTTGATACATCTCCATCTCATGAGTAATACTCTCCCGAGTCTCGAAATTAGGTACCATCTTATTCATACATTCGATAAGCCCTTCCAAAACCTCTTTATCAAAATCAAACTTACACTTGTATGAAAAGGCAGGGTTGAGGAAAAGTGCAGCTGCATGAATAGGTCGATGGAGCATCCCAGTCCATCGTGTATCAATCAACTCCCATAGAATCATGTGTCTATTGTGTCTAGGGGTACCCTTCCTGACATAATAATGACCGAATAGACTCTTTGGCCCTATCCATGGCCTCGTACAAATGGCCCATAGCAGGCTTGTCACTGTCAACTAATCTGAAAACCTTTACCAAAGGTTCACTGATTGAGCACACTTCCTCCACTCCTTCCCAAAAGGAGTCGGTGTAAACCAATCTAGCGATGGCTTTCCCATCCTCTCTCCTGCTATATGTGCAATCTCGCCACTCATCACAAACAAACATTTGCTTCAGCTCAAACTGAACTCGAAGGAAAGACTGAAGAGAAATGAAGTTGGTGGCAAATCGTGTGATTTTAGGGCGCAACAATTCCCTGTTTCTTGTGCATCTCCTCATGAGGCTAAGAACCCAAGCATGGTTATATATGAATTTGGTGATACTCCTAGCCTGATCAACAACCCCCTTGATGAAGGGAATTTTCCCCACATCCTCCAGCATCAAATCAATACAATGTGCAGTGCATGGACTCCAAAATAGTGAGGGGTGCCTCTCCATAAGCAATCTACCAGCAGCCACATAATTGGCTGCATTATCTGTTATGATCTGCACCACATTGTCCACACCAATCTCCTGAAGGACCCCATCCAAAAACTCACATAACAATGCTACTTCTTTTACCTGTGCCGATGCATCAACGGATTTGATAAACATGGTACCTTTAGGGCACTGTACCAAGAAATTGAGAAGGGTCCTACCCTTCGCATCTGACCAACCATCAGACATCAATGTGCATCCAGAAATCTCCCATGATTGTTTGAATTCCTCCAATCTAGTATTGATGTCTTTCTTCTCTGCTTGAAGAATTGGGCCTTGAATCTCCTCATATGTAGGGCACTTGTACCCTGGGCCAACAATAGCAATGGCATCACACATAGGCTGAAAAAAAGGATTGTTTCTTGTTATTGTAAGAGGCAAGTCACCCCAGAAAAACATCCTCCCCATAATCCTATCTGCTTCTTCCTTCTCCTTTTTTTTAACCATGGACTTGATGCTATTCCGTGGAACAAAGAAAGATGAGGCAACAACCCTCACGGAAGCTGAACCCATGGCCGTGGAGTCCCCAACACTACCCTCAGTGGGATCCGGATGATCATAATCATATGTCCCTGAAGTCCTAGCCACTCCACCTGCAGCAAGTTCAGCTCTATTTGCAGCTGACTCTTCCCTTTTTCTATCTTTCGAGTGAATTGCATCATGGGCCATTCTCATAATCTCGGGGGTAACTGCACTACAAAACCCCACATCATGGCCAGGGAGTTTTGCCAAATGGTACTTCAACCTACTAATGCCTCCTGTCATATGTTGTCCACACAATTTGCAATTCAATCGTCGTCGGTTTGTTCCATCTTTAGGGTCAACATATTGCCAAAATGGGTCCAATGCCTTTGGCATTTTGTCAAACCTATGGCTGCAAAAAAAACAAAAAAAAAGACATTATGAATTTATGATTAAAATTTAAAAATTTAAACCCAAATAAAGACATTATATAAAATTTAAAAAATTTATAAATTTATAAATAAAGACATTAAAATTTAAAAATTTAAAAATAATAATAGTAATACTATTATAGTATATAGTATATACTATATAGCAATATACATTATATAGTATATACTGTATATTACTATATAGTATATACTGTATATTACTATATAGTATATTCTGTATATTATATAGTATATAATATATATAATATATAATATAAAATTAAATAGTATGTAGTTATACTATACACTGTATAATATAGTATATACTATATACTATGTTATACAGTATATAGTAATACTAGCGCTGACTCTCGAGCACTATAAAAAAAATCAGATTTGGAGCTGCGGGGCCATGGGCAGTCGGATGGAGTCTGGATGGAGTCGGATGGAGTCTCGACCTTGGACGATGACGATTTTCAAAAAAAAAAAAAAAACTTAAAACTTGAAAGTTGAAAGAGCCCTCAGCCTGCGACTGCAATTTTTTAAATGTAAAACTCATACTCACCGATGACCGAGTCAGTCGGATGCTGTGTGCAATGGCCCCTCCTCCAATCGCTGGCTCCTGCAACGCTGCTAAAGTGAATCGGAAACACAAATAAAAACCCGAAAATGTTTTAAATTACCCCAAAAATCGTCGTAGGTCAACCGCCGATTTTTTAGGTCATGGCGCGAAATTTTGGCAAAAAACGACGATTTTTTCGAAACCTTGCGCGGCGCGACTTTTCCTCAACATCGTGATTTTTTCGTCGGAAAACATCACCGTCCCGAAAATCTCGCGATTTTTCGGGACATCGACGATTTCTTCTTCTATGCATGAAACTCCCATTTGGCTCTTCCTCTCCCATGTAAGTTACAATTCATCCCAAATTCGACCTATGAAGTATATGTACAAGTATATTAACCTTATAATCCATCCAAAAACGTTAGGCTTCCCATATAATCGAATTTGCAAGAGAAAGATACCATTTAACATGAGAATTCGAGCTAGTGTGGGCCCCATAGTCTCCGTGTGTCTTCATGCTCAATTGCCACTTCCATTTTCTCTTGTATTTATTGAATAAGCTACATTATTAAATATTTATCCCCTTCTAATGTCTAAGCATCATTTATTATCCCCCTTATTCCAAATATCAAAGCTTCCACCCCCAAGCTAGGAAACTAGTGATTTTCCACCTTGGCAATTATTTGACTTTTAGCATCCCTTTGAAAACTTTCATGAATATGGAAAATGTGATTTGGCCATTGTGACCCAATGTATAATTTGGGACATTACAAATCCACTGATTTAGGATTTTGGATATTCTCTCCAATTTAATTATTTTTAATTGATTTTTTTTTAATTTTTTGGAGATTTTTGACTTAAGTGATAAATTTATCATTTAAAACTTAGGAAAGGTGGGTTTTTAGGGTACAACGGGTGCTCAGAGTTAGAAAATGAGCACCCCCATGGCAAAATACGACCAATTTTGAAAAAGGCATCGGTAAAAAGTCGGCAAGGGTCCTGAATACAACTTCTCGGCAACATCGGCGAAAAAATCGGGAAAAGTCGGCAAACATTAAAAAACACAAAATACATTCATTTTTTTCAGAATTTTAAACATTAGATAAACATATTGGAACATAAATATGGAGAAAGAATTGATATATATCATCATCATGTAGTCATGCCAAATGTAAAATGATGCATCAAAGTCGAAATTGTATCATGAAACATCATAGTTGTCCAATCAAGGACTCAAAAGTGGATAACCAATACAACATGAAATCACATATATAAATGTATCCGAGGAAAACTAGCATCTAGCTATCTAATATCAATGCTCTCTTCTCGAGTTTTCCATTCATACTTCATATTTTTCCCTACTCCAATGATTAGATTTATAAAAGGTTTTCATAAATGCTTTTTATTTGTCCCTCCATATTATGACTTAATCCTAATTTTTGAAAGGTATATTTTATTGATTTGGTTGTCAGCCATTAAACGTATTTCTTGTTTTGTATTCGTGATAAATCATAGATGTATTTTTCACTCCTCCCAAATTGAATTTCCGACATGAGCCTCACATTTAGCCCTAACTCATCTACCACTTGAAACATTGCTCTCTTTTTCCTACAATGTGCTATGATGATCACTCAAAATATGTTTGCTCAAAAAATTCCCTAGTAGTGAAAAAAATAATTCAATTACCATTGTGATCTTTGATAAATAGATACATATTTTGTATAGATTATCCTTGCATGGTTTGATCTTCAAATACAACAAAGTTTTGAAATATTTATACGGTAGTGGAAAGGTGTTAGTATACAACAAAATGGCTAAAATGACAATTTTTTGGAAAATTAGCCATTTTAGCAAAAATGGAGACTCTTTGTAAAAAGTCAGGACTTGCCATTTTTAACCTTTGCGACTTTTTAAAAACAATCGCGACTTTTTGGAAAAAGTCGCAACTTTTTGAAAAGTTAAAAAGTTGCGATTTTTTCGGCTTAGGGAAAAAATCGCCTTTTTTGAAAAAGTCGATGATTTTTCGGAGAATTTTTCAACACTGAATACGACTTCTAACCACACTTTTATTACATTAATAATTTTCCCAATTAAAGTATTAAAATTAGCCTTAGTTTACGGGAAAAATTATTTTTCTCAAAACATGAAATAAAACTTAGGGGTACCTAGCACATGTCCATATGACTCAATAATAATGTCTAGCATGTTCATATACATTGACACATGAACTTTAATAACCTCCTAAGGCCTAACCACCAAAACGACGATTCCAGCTTTGGAGGAGCGGTGAAAGACTTGAAAATTATAAGTCGTTTATTCAACAACATATAATTTAAAAGGAAAAAACACCTTGAAATACCTGGATTGATGTTTAAGTTCTAGGAAGCCAAGTTCTTTACAAAAAACCCATGCTAGCACATCTTTTACAACTTACCCGCAAGGTACGAACATGTGGTAAAAAATGAAAAAAGGGGCCTTTGAAGGCCTGAATGGACTTATGAACTTTGAAATTGAACAAGTGTTTGTTCATCTTTGGCGGCTCGCTGCAAGTCCAACTAGATGCAACCTAGTCGGTAACACACCTCTCAGCAAAGATTTTCGAGATCCAAATCCTATGAATATTTAGCCTTAGGGATGATCTGAAATATAAATCACAACAACAAACATCGAATAATATTTCAATTTACTTCAACCCGTGTTATCAGAGCCGGTCTGGTTCGGGAAAAACTATCCGGTCCGACTGGTTTAGGCTCCCAATCGGTCCAAAATGCCCCCAACTGTCCTTTTTTCACTTGACTAGCCGGTTATGTATGGTGTCATACAACCGCGGTCGTGGGCCCAAAAAATTAAATTAAAAAAAGCCCACTCTAATAGCAAAAAGCTAACCTAATATAAACAATAATCATCGATAACATTAAACAATAATATTAAATTCTTAAAGTAAAAGGATAGATAAGATAAGATAAGATAATTTTATTAATGTTCAACAAATGACCAAAAAAGGTAGGTCAATGGGACTGTGCAGTACCATGATAATAATGCAGAGTGGGAGCGTAAAAGTAGCTCCTATAGAAAGATAAAAGCATAAAACATACTATAACCCTAGCCCTATAAACAGAGATCCAGTCTCAAAGAGAAATGTATCCAAGGAGAGATACAAATAGAACTCCAAGGAAGGAAGTGGATCCAAGAATTGTGATGCAAAGATGGTGACGCTGAAACTGTCACGAGCCACTAGAAGCACTGGAGATATTGGAAGCACTAGGAGCATCTCTCCTACCATCCCAACCCGACTGAAGGAAGCTCAAAACAGTACTTTGATTGGAGGAAGAGTTAGAAGAGGAACTGGAATGAGTAGTGCGCCACTGCGTGGAGGAGTTTGTCTAATGTTGCAACTTGGAAGAAGTCGTTCATTTGTTGCGGCGGGGTCGAGATTGTCCCTGTCTCTGGTGTTGGGTGGAGGTAGAGATGGTCTGTCGTGTCCCAATAGAGTGGTGAAGGTTTATGCTATCATCTGTCTGTCTCTTGGTGCCTCTAGACGAAGGAATCACTGCAAAGAAAGAAGTAATACAAGGGGGGTTTGATCTTGACTCCTCCGTCTAGGCTCTCTCCTAGCGAAGCCAAGGGGGGTGGTCCCTACTAAAATAATCTAAGGTTGTTAATCTATGAAAAGAAAACAACTAATCTAGGAGATATGATGATATAAATAATGAAACTAAGATATCTACAAATAACTTACGTCAACAACATGTAAAATAAACATTCCATTCAACACATCAATTAACTTAAATATAAAAAATAAATGATGCAAAATAGACCAGTGCTAATGGAGTGCTTGCGTGTAAGGGGGTTGTTGGTGATGTCTCGAGAATGTATTGCAGTTGTCTCGGTTGGTCAGTTTTCAATTTATTAAGTGAGTGAATTAGGGAGTGGGTTAATTCTTGGTTTTTCCCACTAAGACTTACGTCTCTCAATTGAGCGTTGAAGCAACTTTACCAAGTGTCCAACGAGGCGAGGCATTACTTGCTTGGAGTATCCCCTTGACTCTATGGTATTCGTTCTTCATGACCTCCCGAGTTCTTAGAGATTAGTTTTATATGGATTATCCTATTAAACTAGTCATTTCAATCCTTTCCGGTTGTCCCATCATTCCAGCCAAAGGCCTGCAGTGCTCACAAGAGCATACGAGGATTCAAACCTTGTTTTTTTAGAGAATTAATAACAATGTAGTTGTTTACAAATCTCAATACTGATACTCTCGTTTCCGTCGTCCGAGAACATGATTGGATTTGTTAATTTTAAAGGAAATGAAATAAGTACTTAAAGAAAATTAACTAATCTAAAAAAAAGAAAAAAGACGCAGATCCCCCCTGGGGGGATGGGGTGCGGGCACTTGGATGCCCGCTTGCTTCTCTTTTATTGTAATGATTACAATGAAGATTTGTGTTTCTTTGTAGAATAGGAAACACAAATTTATAGATTTGAGGCTTTAAAAATGTACACAGAACAAGTAGCAAGAGGAAAGGCTCTCGGATGGGTTAAATCTTCATAGTTTTTCCAAAGTGCCTCTCTACTTGTTCATTAATTACTGCAAAAAAACAAGCAAATATCAGTCAAATATGCTAGATAATCAATTGAAACAATAAAAAAAATGAGATATTATCCAAGTACTTTTTAAAAGATAAAAGATGAAGTGTGGAAATTGTGCTTGTTAGGAGCTAGATTTATTAATTTTGACATTAAAATAAGATCTAACTTAAATGTAATGAAAATCAGATTTGCTTATGATCTATCTTATTTCACTAATTTGATTAACACTTGTCAAAGTAACCAGTAACCGAAAGAAAATATTTTTTGTAAAACGAATGAAGAGAAGAAACAACTCGATGCCAAAATTTGGGCAAAAGAGTTCTTCACATTGGAGCACAGAGGGACTATGTCTTTCTGTAAGTCTTGGAGAGAAGGAAGATGTAAACAAACTCAGTCTCTTCTTCAAGCAAAAGTAACCTGCAACTTGGACAAAGACTTGCACAAAAAAGCGATTAAGAAACTTGGTGTTACCTGCCACAGTAACTTAGAACACAAGATCATTAAATAAAATAATAGTGTACTTCTAAGATATCTGAAACAAATATGCATTAAGATCTACAAGCAAACAAGCTATTAAATCTTACCCTACCGGAATATAACTCCCCTTCAAAGGTCCAACTCAACCACAAAGATGCAAGAAAATGGACACCGCCGGTCACTTCATAAGCACGAAACAATGTTCATCCACACATCAAAATGCTACACAGTTCTTGACCTCCAAAGCCTTCTATTCAGAATGATAATGAAAATAATACAATAGCATACAAGCAGAGGTTCAACCTTCAATCTCAAAACATGGACTGAGTGCTTGCTTAAATAGATGAACCCACTACCCAGAGGGGGCACTTGCTCAAGGATGTGTCAAGCTCAGATGAAGTGGTTGTGGGTTGGCGTGAGGTTGGAACAAGAGATAGGTATTGGAAACATCAAGTGATGGGAATGGCACTTACCAAAACCCAAAACCTGTTCCAAATGATGAAGCTTTTCCAACCCTATGCACCCCTCTCTTCATGAAGAAACTTCCAAGGTTTGGCTCACTCGGAAATTGCAATGTTTGACATTCCAAACTGCCATTTTACTTTTCCAAGTCACAGAAACTGATTTCGGCAAGTTTCTTTTATTTTTTGAGTTGCTGAATTTTTCATTTTATCCATTTTTTGGTTTTTTTTTGGGGTTTTTCGAGGAATAATTAATTTTAGAGGTAAATAATTACTCGAAAACTTAGGAAAGTGGGTTTAGAGGTTAAGTGGGTGCTTTGGATTAGAAAATGATCACCCCCATGGCGAAACAACCTCCTAGCTCCACTTTTATGACTTTGAAAACTCTTACATTTAACTTGTTAAAAATAAGCCTATAAAAACAGAATTTTTTTTTTTTATTCTTCCTGGAAATTAAAAAAAACCTATGGGGGACTTAATACATGTTCATAATGACTCAAAATAATGTTTAGCATGGTAATATACATTGACCCTTAGGTTTTAATAACCTCACAAGGCCTAACCACCAAGACAATTATTCCCGTGTTGGAGGCTTGAGTGAAACACTCGAAAATGATTTATCGTTTAAAAACGATAGATAATTAACAAGGAAAAAACACCCTAGAATAATGTATTGATGACTAAGTCCTAGGAAACCAAGCCTTTTACATAAAGTCATCCTGCTAAGTCATTTTATTACAATTCCCCATGGGGTATGAACATGTTAAAAATAATTAAAAAGGCCTAGGAAGGCCTGAATGGACTTCTGAACTCGGAAATTGAACAAGTAATTGTTCATCCTTGGTGGCTCACTTAAAAGTCCAACTTAGTGCAACTTAGTCGGTAACAGGTATTTCCCTAGACTCATCTATTTTCAATTCCATTGTCATTCGCTTATGCAAACAAGTGAATTTACAGCAGAACAATGTCCTTTATGATCAAATGATTTAGAAAGATTGGATGCTTGGTTCTACAACATATGATGCTCTGATTCAGAAGGATTGCTTTAAAAATATGCCCCAAGAGGCTTTTAGGTTTATTTATATATATGATAGCGAATTGCCTTGTTCCCAGTAATATCACGTTTACAGGGTTAATTCAAGGGTTCTGCAGCCAGGGATAGTTGAATGAAGCCAGTGAGCTGTTGGGAAAAATAAAAAATGGTTAAGATGGGTCAGCATCCTGATGTTTATTTGTACTGTGTCAGCAACCTGAAAAATAAAGTGGAGGAAGTGTGTTTGTTGAACAGGATTGAAGCTGGGGTTTTGTGCCTAATAAAGTGCTCTACACAACTAGATACTGCAAAGAATGGAAGATCAATGTCGCTTTCCAAGTTTTTGACAGAATTATGAATTCAGGTTGCGAGCCAAATGTTTACGGTTATACTGTACTGATCAGTGGACTTTTCAATCAATGCCTGTTGGTGGTGGCATGGAAGTCTGAAGATCTTCAACGTGATATTGGAGAATGGGTTTGGTCCTAATGTAGTCACGTATACCCATCTAATTGATGGCTATTACAAAATAGTGAAGCTTGACTGTGCATCTGAGCTTATGGGATAGAATGATTGCAAATGGCTGCCAACCAAATGTTCACATTTACTCTTTTAAAATCTGCTTTCTGCAAAGAAAACAAGCTTGAGGATACAGATGAGTTGTTGATCAGGATGCTAGAAAGTGGGATACTCCCAGATCATTCAACCTGCTTTACACTGATGAAGGGGCATTGCATGTTAGTTTTCTTACTTCAGATCTGATCAACAGTCTCAATCATTTCCCCTCAACAATTAAATACATACACCATTAACTGCTGAAAACGATAATTGCAAATACACTAGAATATAACTTATATGCAGCGGAAACATAAATGAACAGTAGACAAAATCATTCACATTTGACACATAATTTCTGGGCAATGCCCCTGGAAAAACCCTGAAGGGAAGACTAGTTCAACTTAGAGATAAATTTTATTAATGAGCCCACAGAAAATATTCGAGTACAACAGCAGTAAAACCAGCATTAAATGCGATTTAACTTTCCTAGAAAATCGTGCCCAGCTCCTTGGAAATTGTTCCCAGACTGCTGTATGGCCTGTACGGACTTATGGCCCTCCAAACAGCAATGCTGCCTCAAAGAATGTGCCCAGAACAGACTCTACAGTGCCTCGAATTTTGTGCCCAAATTCTGTTGTACAATTCCTAGGAATTCATGCCCACTTCTAGCTGTATGGCCTCTCAATTTCTGTGACAGGAAATCAGCTGTACGGCCTGCAATAAATGCTGTACTGTTTTTTTGGGATATATGCCACTTCTCTCCTTGAGAATTGCGCCCCTCCTTGCTGCTCCTCTTCTTTTCTTCAGCTCTCCAAAACTTCTCTTCACTCAATGCATATAAAGACTCTAAACTTCCCCTAGATCTCCTTTTTATTGATTGAGAAATGACTTTGTCTCTTCATTTTCCAAGTGACTTTGTCTCTTCATTTCCTGGTCGAAGGATGAGTCAAATTCACTAAATGAATTTAAAAATCATTTTCTCTCACTCAAAAATCAGGAAGTCACTTCAACTTTATTTAATAAAGTTAATGCTAGGAAAAGTCACTTAGGTCCTTTCTACATGCCTAGACACCAAGCCTATGTAGAAGACCTCCCGAGCTATAAAATCTAACATTGCAAAGAATGATGGTTTGTTCTAGCTTTCAAGATTTTGTGGGCAAGAGAGAGAGATCAGCTTGATAGTCAAATTCACTTGGAGCTGGTAAATGGAATTCAGAAGAAAACAGATTTTGAGGTGGAGCTGGTTGCATGGTGAAATTGTTAAAAAGGTCTTACTGGCAGCTAAAGTTGCTTATAACATACTAATCAATGCAGCTGCACAGTAGGCAGCCCAGATCTTGCTTTTGGACTTGTCAATAAAATGGTGCTTCATAAATGTAAGCCTAATGTGTTCACCTACAGTTCGCTAATAAGTGGGCCTTGTAAATAGGGCTTGATAAGTGAAGCTGATAGGCTTGTCTATGAAATGCAAACAAGGCTTGCTTCCTAATGAAATAAATTAGACCATGCAATCAACGGACACTGTAAAGAAGCCAAACTTGATCTAGCTTTTGAAGTTTTAGAGAGAGATTGAGGTTGGCTGTGTCCCAAATGCTTATACTTATGATCCACTAATCAGAGGCCTGTGCAAAGAAGGAAATTTGAAAGATGCAGAAGTCCTGTTTTATGAGATGGTTGAAATGGGTGTCATTCCTGATTAAGTGATTTATGGTACACTGATTGATGCGTATTGTATACAAAGGAAAATTAGCAATGCTCGCATTTTATTTGAAGATGTTAAGAGAAAGGGTTGTCATCCAAACTTCTGTACTTTGCTCTTATTAATGGAATTCTAAATGAAAACAAGAATGAGGAAGCATGCAGGTGCCTAAACATAGGTTGGAAGATGGCCTGGTTCCAAATAATGTACTTTATAACATATTGATTAAACCGTTCTGCAGAAAAGGAAAGATTTACCTGGCTTTTAGGTTTGTGAGTCAAATGGTTGCAAATGGCATTGATCTTGACAATAGTCACTTATGGGTCATTGATCCATGGTCTTTGCAAGAATGTGACAGGCATCGGAAGAGAATATTTTGGGTTGACATTATCTGATGCTGAGGCAATGCAAGCAGAAAATATGATTTCAGTTTATTGCAAGAAAAGACATTAATTCAAGCAGAATTAACTATGACCCTTATTGAAGATTCTGTAGAAGCAAAGATCAATCTGGCTTTCAAATTACTGAAGAAAATGATGGATATGGGTTGTGCACCTGATATTTTTGTGTACAGTGGTTTGATCGATGGACTATGACCTAAGTCACCTGACACGGGGACATGGGACACAAAGGACATGGGGATTCGAGTGTCCGACACGAGCACGGTGACCCTCGGAATCAGGACACGTTATATATATATATATATATATATATATATATTTAAATATTATAGATATTAAAAATATAGACATATAGATCCAAATTTTTACAAATATTCAATAGAAATCAAAATCAATGCACATTTAACATTAGTAATTACACATTTAAATCCTTCAAATCTTCTTCACCTGCACACCAAACACACTTTAGAACCCTCTCCACACTTGCAAATGATAAAAAGAAAGTGAAAATTTTGATTTAAAGCAATTCTGGGCCTTTTTTTAGTGGAAAATGTGTCTTGTTTTTTGGACACGCACTGACAGTCCTCGGACACGCGTGTCCGAAAACATGACACGCTGCAAAAAACATGTCGGACACGTTTTGTCAGCGTGTCCGTGTCCGACACGCGGACACGGGACACGCAAGCCCTTTTGGACGAATCCGGTTTGATAGACTATGACATATGTAGAGCACACAAGTTGCAGGATGCTTATGAACTTTTAAATATGATGATGGAAAATGGTTTGGTTCCTAATAAAGTGGTATACACCATACTAATCATTGCTCATTGCAGGGAAGGTGAAATTGACTTTGCATTGAAGGTATTTGCCAACAAGAATGTAGAAAATTGCATTCTTGATTGTATGACATATAGTCCACTTATTAAAGGGCCTTGGAAAGAAAGCAAATGACAGGAAGCAACTAGACTGTTAAATGAAATGTGTGAAAAGGGTAGCATATGATGCAAACTAGGGTAGCATATGATGCAGTAATTCATGGCCTTTGCAAAGTTGTAAAATGGAACTTGCATTCAATTTGTTTGTGGACATTGTCAATCAATGCCTGCAGCCTCCTAATGAATTTACCTACAACCAGCTGATTGAAACATGCTATAAGATAAAGAAATTTGACTTGGCTTTCATGATCTCATAGAATATAGTTGGTATGAAGTTTTGACATGATTGTTGATCTAAATGATGGGGAGGACATGAATCTGGTGGTAGAGAGATATTACAACTAATCTCATCTTTGTCTACACTAGAAAAATCTCCTTTGGAAAGACTCAGGTCGTAGCTCACCTCAACCTGATATATATATTAGGCAGCAGGATTAGTGATGCAACAATTTTGATCATATAACTGGATAGGTTGCATTTGGTAAATTTTTGTTGAAACCTGCAATCTATGGCACAATTTTTATCATTATATAAAAATGATACAGGGATGTTAATAAACATGGACAAGTCAAGTCTCGTGTTAAACAGAGCTCCTGAAGAGTTTCAACAAAGAATTATGACAGAGATAGAGTTCCACCTATGTCCTTTGGATGAGGGATTCAAATATCTGGTTTTTTTCCTCAAGCCCAATGCATATTCATTCAAGGACTGGACATGGCTTTACAAGAAGATAGAATCACGAATATCATGTTGGGCCAACAGATATCTTTCCAGAGGTGGTCGATTGACCCTTTTAAAAGCGGTCCTGCAAAGCATTCCGGTGTGTTGGGCCTCCATGGCTTACATGACAAAAGGAATATTAACAAAGATCAGAAAGAAATGCTTTACCTTTCTATGGACAGCGAGCAGAACAAAGGAAGGCATCCCTCTGGTGAAATGGTCAACAGTGGTTAATCTCAAGGAGATAGGAGGATGGGGAGTAGAAAACCCTTACCTTTTTGCCAAGCTCTCGCAGCAAAATCTCTTTGGAGATTGACAGAAAACCCCAACTCTCTTTGGGGAAAAACAATGACTTCAAAATATTGTCCAAACTCGTCAGTTATTGATTGGTACATAAGTTGGGAAAAAACTCACAAGGGAGGTTCAGTGGGGTGGACAACAATGGTACTCGCCTTCCCTTTAATAGGAAATTGGACGACCTAGTTTATTGTTAACGGGAAAAAGGTGTGAATGGGGGAGGACCCATGGGTTAGGGTCGGCGGAGAATATACCGTCTTCCAACACAATTACTCTGTTACAAAGGTAGAATATAAAAACACTTTCAGATGCCAAGAATACTTCCCGACATTAAGAGGAGTGGAAAACCGCCCACGACTTAGGTATGTCAAATGAAGCCGCAGATGAAAGGTCAAATTGGTAAGCCTACTAAAATCCAATTTTATCACTCTAAAAGAAAATGTTCTAGACAAGTTGGTATGGACGAAAAATAGTTTAACAAGGGAATATGCAACCAAAATTGGGATATGAAGTACAAGCTTTTGAAACCTTCACCGGGAAAAAGGAATGGTGGTGGCACTCTGTTTGGAAAACAACAGGCCCATTAAAGGCAAAGATCATTCTCTGGCTAGCCCTGAACAACAAATTGCTAACCTAAGAAAATATGATAAAACATGGATGGGACGGCCCTAGTTGGTGTGTGCTTTGTCAAACGAACTGTCAATCTTCTAGCCACGTATTTGTTTCTTGTACCTATGCAGGAGAAGTTTGGACTACGACTACAAGGGATTTGAGCAGAACAAATATACCAATAGGCACATCTTTGATAAACTGGTGTAGGAGCTGGTGGACAAACCCATGGTGCGAAACTATGATGCCTTTCCCTCATTGTATATATATGGAATTTGGTGGAAAAGAAACAACCATATTTCTGGATCGGAAAATTTCATTTGAAGTAACTAGTGCGATGATTGTGTAGTGGTCAAGGGAGCATAAAGTGGAGGGTAAATAGAAAAGGACGATATTAATAACAAATCCTAGTATAGATAAAAGAATCCCATGGGCTTTCTTTGATGGAGCAAGCCAAGGAGATCCACCATTGGGGGGTTTGGAATAGTTCTATACATATCAGAAGAGAAAAAGATTTCAATCAAATATGGTCACGGTCACTCCTCAAATAATAAGGTAGAATTAACAGCACTTTGGGCAGTTCTCAAGGTAGCTCTCTTCAGATCTTCGAGGACTAAAAAATGGTCATAGAATGGGAAAACAATAGAGTACAGATTGAAAGTTTTCCCAACCCGGTTTCAAGCGGCTTCTCTGCATTGTTTAATGCCCAACCCATTCAATGCATAATTTTTCACAAATTAACCAGACTGAAACACATGTGAAAACTTTTTCTCAATTTGTGACAAACTCAGAAATTTTCTTTTCAAACTGAAAAACAAAACTTAGAAAATTTCAAACATTTACACATGAAAAATTAGACACTTGTTTTTTACCAATGGCCTAGGATAACCCCCCTAAGGGAAAACCTGTTTTCTGAGTGTGAGAGATTTTATTTTTTTTCAAGTAAAAATCAGAAATACATTCAACAATACTTATCAGAATTCTGCCTCGATTTCTGAATTTTCTTATTGCTGATTTTTCTTGATTTTCATGCCACATACAGCTTGAAAACTGTGTTGTACAAACAAAATACAATTTTTTACTTTATCGATTTTTATGCCTTAATAACCTGTCTCGAAATATGTGCAAAACGATACAGTACGGTCTGACAGCATGTACCTCGAAATCTGTGCAAATTCGAATGTTGTACGGTCCTAAAAAATTGTGCAGAATGCCTCGAAATCCATGCCCTCGATTTCTATACCAGTGCCTCGAAAAATGTGTCCTGTTTGTACAGTCCTCGAAATCAGTGCTGTCTTGGAAATCGTGCCCTTCACTGCTGGAATCTCTCCTCGATTTTTGTGCCCACTTTTCTCCTCGAAGTGTGTGCTGAAAATTATTTTCTCTCTCTGGTTTCGAATAACTCTTCAAACCCTCACTCTCTTCCTCTCTCCAAAAATTCTCTCCTGAAGATGAACACAATGAATAAACTTTTGCCTTGCCTTAGCCTTTTTGTTCATGGCAACTTCCCCTGTCAATCTAATGGTCAAGATTAGATTAGATGAGAGGTTGACATTAAATGCTCCATTAAATAAACATTAAATGACATTAAGTGCACTTATGTCATTTAATAAAGTTGAGCAACCCCCTTTTCTATTTAATCACTCACTTAACTTTTAAATGTGAACTTAGGAAAAATACCCACTTAACTTTTAATAAAGTCACTTTAAAAATATAAAGTGCATCTCACTTCATTAAATGCACAAAATGACTAGGAGTCACATTTAAGTGTCCTTGTCCACCCCAAGGCAACTATAGGTGGACAAACACTTCCTAGGTAACTTTTCAACACTCCCTCTTACCGAAGAAAGTGTTTTTCACCACTCCCAACTTGTCTCTAAAGTAGACATGCTTCCCTCTACCCAAAGCCTTCGTGAGAATGTCAGCCACCGCACCTGCTCTTCTGTCGGAACATACTGCAAACGAACAACCCCTCTCTAAACATAATCCCTAATGAAGTGATATCTAATCTCAATGTGCTTCGACCTGTCATGAAATACCGGATTCTTAGAGAGCTTGATGCAACTCTAATTATCAAATTGTATAACTGTGGGACTCAACTCCATATCAAACAAATCCAACATCAACTTGCGAAGCCACAAGGCCTCACAACTGGCTTGACTGGCTGCCATGTATTCAGCCTCAACAGAACTCAATGCCAATGACTTTTGCTTCCTGTTGAACCAGGACACAACTGCTAAACCCAAGACGAAGCAACAACCGGAAGTGCTCTTCCGATCCTAAACACTACCTTCCCAATCTGAATCTGTGTAGCCAACCAACCCCACTCCACCAGATCTCCTATAATCCAATCCATAGTCAGTTGTACCTGCAAGATACCTCAAGATGTGTTTTGGAGCAGTCCAATGCAGTCTCCTAGAGCCACAATGAACTGACTGAGAGTGTTCACTGCAAAACTCATATCTGGTCTGGTGTTGACCAAATACATCAACGAACCAATCGACTGACGATATAAGGTAGGGTTCACCAACTCTCCCTCTAAAGCATGAACCTTCGCCTAGTTGGTGATCATGGGTGTCGACATTGGTCTGCAATCTGTCATCTAAAATCTCTTTAGAACATTTGCAACATATTTTCCTTGCCCCAGGAAAACATGTCCATCCTCCTGCCATCCTCCATCCCCAATAATAATGCATCAGTCCAAGGTCTGTCATCTCGAACTCCGAAGCAAGATCCTTCTTGCATGCATCATTTAGTTGGTCTCCCCCAGTAATGAACAAGTCATCAACATACATCAGAAGAATAAGTGGAACACCACCAACCACAATGTAGTATAGGTTGGGATCTGCTTCACTCTTCTGAAACCCAATCGAAAGCAAGTAGGTGTCGATCCTGGAATACCAAGCCCAAGGGGCTTGCTTCAGTTCGTATAAGGCCTTTTTCAGCCTGCAAACATGTGTGTCTCTCTCACATACCTCAAAGCCTTGTGGCTGCTCCAAATATACCTCCTCTTGTAGAAAATCGTTGAGGAAAGCGATTTTCACATCCATCTGATGGATCTTCCAACCCATCTCTGCAACGACAGAGATTACTGCCCTGATCGAAGAAAATCTGGCCACTGGTGCAAATGTCTCATCATAGTCAACTACCTCGACCTGTGAGAAACCACATGCAACAGAACGAGTTTTGAAGTTCTCAATATTGCCATCCGCAACATGCTTTATCTTGTAAAGCCATTTGGAAGTCACAACTGACTTCCCCTCTAGTCTCAGAACCACTTCCCACACCCCATTCTTCATGATGGAGTTGTACTCCTCCATCATGGCATCTCTCCATACCTGGTGTGTGGAAGCCTCCTCATAAGTATTAGGAACAACATCATGCAAGCTAGTCATCTGTGCTATATAGCTGAAAAATCTTTCAGGTGCCCTGCTCTCTCTGACCTCCCTCCTTGGCAGTCCAACTAACTCCTCTATTTCCTTCATCAACTGCTTAAGCCAACTTGGCTTTCTCTTCTTGGAGGAAGCATCCCGTCTCAGACTCTCCTCAACCTCCTCATTAGACACCTGTCTCCTTGAAGAAGTCCCAACAACCTGAGAACCTGTCCCCGGTGAACCTGTACTTGTACCACTCGAACCTGAATCACCTGAAGGTGTCACCTGTGAACTTGTCCCTGTACCAGAAGTACCTGTAGACTGAGCCCCTGTAACAGAAGAACGTTTAACCTGTGACCTAGTCACACCTAAAACTGGTGACCCTAAACTTTGAATTGCTGAACTCTGAGATGTCACCTGTGTAGTACCTTGCTGATCCTCCATCTCGAAATCAAGAGATCTCTCGAAGGATTTCTCCTCCTTGAACTTCACCTCCCTTCTCACCACAACTTTCCTCTGCACAGGAAGGTAAATCCGAAAATCCTTCGATGTCTCATCATAACCAACAAAAATATCACGCTCACCTGTAGCCTCCAACTTTGTCCTCTTCTCAGAAGGGACATGAGAGTATGTAAGGCAACCAAAAATCCGAAAGTGACCTATCTCAGGCACTTTCCCTGTGAATGTCTCCTCAAGAGTTTTACTCCCCAATGCACGGTGCTGACTCCTGTTGAGAACATAAACAATAGTACTAGATGCCTCTTCCCATAGAAAGAAAGGAAGACTCTGATCATGCAGCATGGCTCTAGCTACACCCACTATAGAGCGGTTCTTCCTTTTAGCCACTCCATTCTACTGTGGAGTGTAAGGAATAGTCAACTGCCTCTTTATCCCCTCCTGTCGACAATACTCATCAAAAGCACAAGAAGTATACTCACCTCCATTATTTGACCGAAGTACCTTGATCTTCTATTGAATTATTGTACCTTGATGTTCCTAATCGGGAGAATTAATAAGAGTCACGAGGAAGTCCCCTCTGTTGTAAGTCGGGTCATTAGTACCCTATTTGTGGTTACTCGAGCCTACATAACTGAATTAGGATTACTCAAGCCTACATAACTAAGTCTAATATTAAGTGAACGAAAGAATATAAATAGAGTTGAGGTGCTTCTCATTTGAACACACTCACACTCACTTGTTTAGTGCATAATGAGAACACACTCACACTCACTTGTTTAGTGCATAAGAGAGAGAGAGAGAGAGAGAGAGAGAGAGAGAGAGAGAGAGAGTTGTAGCTGGAGAAGGAGGAGGATCAGTCTTTTTGGGTTTTACCTTTTATCTTTTTGGGGCATCTATATTGAAGAAGCTTTTGTTGGGTTTTTCCCTTTAGGGTTTTCCCAGGATAAATTTGTGTTGTTCTTGTGATACTGTTTCTTTCAGTGATCCTGTCTGTATGTTTTTGTTAGGAAATTGAAATTAAATGCTGATAATCTAGCTTAGCATATGGAATTTTAACATGGTATCAGAGCTAGCCTGAATAGGACAACTTTCACAAGGTGAAAAAGCCCTCTCTCTCCCCAAAAGAAATTAGGGTTTCGGGAAAATTTTTGATTTTCGGAAAACTGCTTGCATAGAAAGTTGCGCCCTCCCAGAGCGCATCTATTGAGCCTGGAATCGAGGTTTTTGAGTGAGTGAGTCTCTGGGAAAGTCAAACCCTAGTTTGACAGTTGTACTGGAAAACTGCAGAACCAGAAAACAGTTGGAAGCTGCAGAGCTGAATCTCGCACGTCTGATTTGGAAGGTGAAGACTTGAGATCTCCAAAAACCAAGCACACCAGTCAACTCGCCTCAATCAAGCGCATCTCCTAGTAAGTTCAGTTTCTCATTCCACAAAATTTCATTTTTTTGTGATTTTCTGAGAAGATGGCCCCAAGAACTAAGCTTGAGGACAAGCTGAAGGCATAGAGAATTTCCGAGCATGGAAATACAAGATTGGTCTCAGTCTCCAAGAGAATGATCTTGATAAGTATATCAAAAAGGAAGTTGCAGAACCTGAAGAAGCTGAAGCTATGGAGAAGCACAAGAAGGATATGATTAGGGCACAAAGGATTATTGCTGACTCTATCAAGGATCACTTGATCCCTCAAGTGTCATCCAAGAAGACTCCAAAAGAAATGTATGATGCCCTATCCAGAATGTATGAGGGTAGAAACATCAACAAAAAGATGAATCTAAGAGCTCAACTGAAGAGCACCAAGACGAGTCATGGAGAATCCATCCAGGACTACTTCACAAGGGTTTCTCAGATCAAAGAACAACTAGAAGCCATTGGAGACAAACTTGATGAAGATGAGATGGTTATGACTGCTCTCAATGGTCTCACTAGACCCTGGGAGTCATTCATCCAGATGATGTGTGCCAGGGAGGAAAGCATGACGTTTGATGTTGTATGGGAACACTGCATTGAAGAGGAGACTAGAGTTGCAAATAGAGAAGCCCTACTAAAGGAGGATGATCAAGCCATAGCCACTCATACCAAGAGAAGAAGAAGTCAGCCCAACTTCAAGAAGGGAAACAAGAGGGAGCATCAACCTCCCAGGAAGTTCCAGAAGACAAGAGAAAGTCTACTCGATAGGGACTACTCCGGCTTTCAATGTTTTCATTGTGATAAGATAGGATACATTGCCAGAAATTGTCCTATGAAGAGACAAGAATATAAGAAAAAGATCAACAACAACAAAAGACATCATGCTCATTTAGCTGAAGATGAGGACGAAGAAGTAGAAGAGGAAGGACCTCTAAGCAAGCAAGCAAGAGAAGAAGATTAAGAAGAATATGTATTATTCTCAGCACTCTCTGGATCTATAACACCTGGAGAAGATACTTGGCTTATTGATAGTGGTGCTTCAAAGCACATGACAGGACAAAAGAAGACTCTATCAAGACTTGAAGAAAATAACTCTCCTCAGAAAGTGTCTATAGGAGATGACTATCAATATCCGATCAAAGGAATTGGGGAAGCAAGCTACAAGCTTAATTCAGGAAATCCCCTGAAGATGAAAGAATTACTATATGTACCAGGTCTGAAAAAGAATCTACTTTCTATCTCAGCTTTAGATAAGAAAGGATTGAGAGTTGCATTCTGTTGAGGCCTGGAAATTCGCAGGTAACAACAGTTAGGGATTCTCCCCAGTAAACGTTCCCAACTAGCCGTTACTGTTTGGTATGGGGAATCCGTTTGGTTTACGGTCCGACTACCGTAGGTCAAGTGACAAAATAAAGGTTTTACCGGTTATGGCCTGGTCCACCGTGTATATTTTAGTTTTTTGAATTTAAGTATGATGTGCAAGTGCCTATCTAAGGATGCAGATTGATAGAGAGTACGAGGAGCGGTCACAATGTGATGCGCAGGTTCTTACCTCTCGTCTTAACTCTCTCGCATCTAAATCACACACAGCAAGAAACTAAAACTAACTATCTAGCCTATCCCTAGAGAGCAAGATTATCATTTATCAATGAGTAATGTATTTCTGCGTATGCATTAAGAAAAATCACAAATAGTTGTTACTTATTTCAAAACACATGAACATTAATAGATATATGAACAACAAGTTGGCTTATTGTTTATGAAAAGCCTTCATTACTCACAGTGGAAATTTCATAGAATAAAGTAGAGTGCATTCATAACAAGAACATAGGTTCAAAGAGTTAGAACGATCTCACAGTTAATGGACACAAGCTGAAAACGAAATAGTTCACATTCAACAAATCCATAGCACAACATTTGAAACAATTCCACTAAGCTTTCTCCAACAGAAAACTTGTAATTCTTATTGCAAAAGGAAATAGTTCTTCTTACAACATACTCTCACAAATCTATCTAGGAAAAAGTCCCTAATTACATCTAACTCTCCTATATTTATACAAAACAGCAAAACCTTTGGGCTGCCCCTGTGACCTTTGGGCACCCCCCCAACCGTTTAATCTCACAATTTTGTCTTTTAGTGAGTGTTGTACGACACATTACATTAAATTAAAATTTAATAGCACTTTTATAAAAAAGGACTAGCTTGGTCGCTGATGAACTTTTCCCAAGCCTGGGCCTCTGCTGCTATTGATTATGCTCAATAATCCGTTGGTCTTTTTTAGATCCTGTTGATCTCAGACTTTCACTTTCTTCTTCTTTTCTCTATCTTTGCTTCTTCATTCTTCAGCCCCTTCCTTCCTTTGCTTTGTCTTTTAGACATATCTTCTTTGCAACAACAATCACCCTGTCATAAACATAACAAAAACTGTATCAGTCTGTTTACCTCCTCCATATGCATTATGTAAAATGAACTATACACAGTATTAATGCATGAACAGAAAGAATGACAAAGCAAAGAAAATCCTACAAGTTTGTGCTTAAACCCCTGTCTGTAACCAAAATGACAACCTTGATAGAAAAGACTCTTCATCTGAATCCGGGTCGCATCTGAACTAACTCAAACTCCTTTGATAAAAGCATGAACCACATCATTGTAACCGCCAATCCTCAAAACACCGAACCCTGACTGCGGTCTTCATCTCAGAAAAACCTTGACTCGACCAGTACCCACGGGAAAACTCCGCCATCCCATAAAATGGAGTAAAAGCACAACAAAAAACGGCGGGAAAACCCTACCGGCGGTCTGAAGCAATAAATGCTAAGCATCGGGCAGATAATCCACTTCGACGGGCGGAAGCACTATAGCATCGGATGATCAGTTCACTGAGGAGCCGCAACGACGGAAGACAATCAGACTACGGCTTCTGCGATCAAATGAAAACCTCGACGATCGGAGGTTATAAAGACTACGTATCGGTGGGTCAAGACACAAGATAATCCGCAATATCGGCGAAATAAAGCACTAAACGCCACCGATAGTCATGCATCGGAGATCGGAATGACTACCCACTAAACACATCGGCATCGGCGAGCGGAAGGACTATATGTCGAACGGTTAGTTCACTAAGCAGCCGCAACAGCGGAAGACATACAGACTAAAGGTTCCGCGGTCAACATAAAAACATCGGCTGTCGGCAACTCTAAAGCTAAAGGTTGAAACTCAGAACCACTAATCATCGGCGAGATAGTTCACTAGAAAGCCGCAACGGCGGGTGACAAACCAACTACGGGTCCCGGTAATCATGAAACCATCGGCGATCAGAAGCTTTAACTACTATGTATTGACGACTTAAAACTCAACGCTATCGTCGTGTCGGCAACGCAAAGGACTAGCCCTCCGATCAATTGTCAAACATCACTCCGATAACAAAAACAAAAACATCGCAAAGTAAAAAGTTTGATCAATAAAACCAAGGCATCGGCGAAAATCAGAACTAGCCATCGGCACACTCTCTATTTGCCCTCCAAAATAGTGGCGATATAGAAAGTAATGCCCCGATTCACACATCAATAGACTTCTGATAGTGATCAGAAAAAATCATCGAAAACATTAAGTGTTTGAAAGACTTTAAAGTTGTGCAGCGGTAAAATTAGTTCATTTCATCTCCGAAATAGCGGCGGCATAGAGAACTAAAACCCCGAATTAATCTTCAACAAACCTCCGACAGTGATAAAACCAAACCATTGAAAAATAAAAAAATGTTAAGTTCCATACTCAAAAGTATTGACAGTTTTAGATCATTCAACTTCCGAAATCAAAGAAAACAGTTGACCTCAATTCAACCTCAAAAGATCCAAATTTGTAGCAGAGGAAAGACATAATTCAGGAATCCAAACAATCCCAGGTAAGATAAAATTAAAAGGAGGGTCCAAAATTTTAAAAAATTTGGTAAATTGTTGCAGCTGCAACACATTCATAGATGGCTAAGTACTCATGTGGCCCAAAGGGAAGAATACTGAAGATGCAATTATCATTGGTGAAGAAGAAGGAGGCATGTATAAACTCAAGGGACATTCAGAAACAACCCTTGTTCATGAGTCCACTGATCCTAGTGAACTATGGCATAGAAGGCTTGCTCACATAAATTACAAAGCACTACCACATGTGAACAAAGTAGTGACGGGATTACTAGACATGAAGCCATTTGCAAAGGATGTGCGAAAGGAAAGAACATCAAGAATCCATTTCCGAAGAGCGAAAGAAAAACAAAAGGTACTTTAGAATTGATTCATTCATATGTGTGTGGTCCAATGTCCTCCACATTTTAAGTGGTTTCGAATATTATATTGCCTTTATTGATGCCTATTCAAGAAAGGCATGGGTCTACTTCTTGAAAGCAAAGAGCGAAGTATTTGAGATTTTCAAAGAATTCAAAGCCTTGATAGAGAATCTTTCAGAGAAGAGAATCAAGACACTCCGATCAGACAATGGCGAAGAGTATACTTCAAAAGACTTTGAAGCCTTCTGTAAAGATGCTGAAATCAAGAGGGAACTAACCACTCCCTACAATCCTCAACAGAATGGTGTTGCGGAAAGAAAGAACAGAACCATCATGGAGGCAGTGAAGACAATGATATATGATCAAGATCTTTCAATGCATCTATGGGCAGAAGTAGCAAGAACTGCTGTCTATGTACATAATAGAATATCTCACAGTGCTCTTGGATTCAAAACTCTAGAAGAGATGTTCACGGGAAAGAAGCGTGAGGTAAGTCACCTCAAGATATTTGGTTGTCTAGTATATGTTCATATACCAAAAGAGAAAATAACCAAGTTGGACCCTTCTAGAAAGAAGGGAATATTTGTTGGATACTGTGAAGTGTCCAAGGCATTCATAATTTACATTCCTGGATTCCATCACATGGAAATCAGTAGAGATGTAACATTTGATGAAGAAGGAGCTCTCAAGAGATCTAGATAATGTCAACATGAAGAAGTATATGAGGAAGATGTACATCCCAGAAATGTCGAGAATACATCCCTCCCTGAAGATGAAGTACCCGAAGAACATGATATGACAGAACCATAAGAACCTCCTACGATGGAGATGTCACGAAAGAGAAAGCTTGCTTGGGCAAGAGAAATCATACACGAAGCAGAAAAATATGGAGCTCCTGAAGGCTCCACAAGGATAAGCAAGAAGCCCAAGCCATTTTCCAGCTATGTGGCTTTGATGTGTGATCTGGTGGATCAAGAACCTACAAACCACGAAGAAGCAATACAGAAAAAAGAATGGGTAGAAGCAATGACTGAAGAATACCGGTCAATAATGAAGAATGATGTATGGGATATAGTTCCCAACCCAGAAGAAAAGAGTGTAGTATCCTCCAAATGGATCTACAAGATAAAACATGCAGCTGACGGAAGTATTGAAAAGTAGAAAGCAAGATTTGTGGCCAGAGGTTTCTCTCAGAAAGAGGGAATTGATTATGAAGAGACATTTTGCTCCAGTAGCACGGTATACTTCAATTAGAACTATCATGGCACTTGCATCCATGATGAAGTGGGACTTACACTAGATGGATGTGAAGACAGCCTTCCTGAATGGTGTGATTGAAGAAGAAGTATACATAGAACAACCACAAGGATTTGAAGTTGAAAACATAAAGACTCACGTATGCAAGTTGAAGAAGGTCCTGTATGGCCTGAAGCAAGCTCCCAGAGCTTGGTATGGAAGGATAGATAGTCTCCTGACGAGCATGGGCTTTACCAAGAGTAAAGCCGATCCTAACCTTTACTTCAAGGTTATAGAAGACGAACCTGTCATACTATTACTATATATGGATGATTTATTTCTGATAGGGAATGAGAAACAGATTGTGGAAAGGAAAAAAAACTCACAGAAGAATTTGAGATGAAAGACCTTGGGTTAATGCATTATTTCCTAGGTCTGGAAGTATGGAAAAGTTCAGAAGGAATCTTTCTCAACCAAGGAAAGTATGCAGTAGAGATATTGAAAAGATTCGATATGTTGGAATGCAAAGCCATGGCCACACCCATGGATTCCAACCTGAAGTTGTTAGCTAATGACTTGTCAGAGTTAGTGGATGTGACTCAATACAGATAGATTATTGGGTTGTTGATGTATCTAACAAATACCAGACCAGATATTTGTTTTGCTGTGAACACCTTGAGTCAGCATCTAGTTCAACCCACATGTGTTCATATAATAGCCGCAAAACATGTGATGAGATATCTGAAAGGGACTATAGACTTTGGTCTATACTATGATGGAAGCCATGAGTACATACTATATGGCTATACTGATGCAGATTGGGCTGGAAGTGTATTAGACAGGAAAAGCACATCAGGTGGATGTTATAGTCTGGGATCTGCTATGATTTCATGGTTTAGCAGGAAACAGTCCAGTGTTTCTCTTAGCAAGGCTGAAGCAGAATCTATAGCAGCTTGTTCTGCTAGTTGCGAAGTCATATGGCTTCAGAAGCTGATGTCAGTTTTATTCAACCTGGAGTTGGATACTACCGTGATTCTATGTGATAACCAAAGTTGTATAAAGATGACAAAGAACCCAGTGTTCCACGATAGATCAAAGCACATAGAAATCTAGTATTTCTACATTCGAGATATGATGCAGAAGGGAGCCATAAAGCTCCAGTATGTGAGTACCGATGAACGAGTTGTTGATGTGTTGACGAAGCCTTTGTCTCGGATAAAGTTTGAATACTTTTGAGACAAGTTTGGTGTTGTTCGGAAAGACCTTCGTCGAAAGGGGGAGCAATGATGTTGCAGTGGGATTGTATCATCCTTGGACACTAGTCCTAAAGTGATCCGGTGACTTCGGTCCTCGAGAATGAAGAGGGATTGTATCATCCTGGGACATCTGTCCAGAACGGATCCGGTGACTTCGGTCCTTAAGAATGTGGTAGGATTGTATCATCCTTGAAGTTTTGTTCAGAACGGATACGGTGATTTCGATACTCGAGAACGTGGTAGGATTGTATCATCCTTGAACTTTTGTTCAGAACGGATCCAGTAACTTCGGTACTTGAGAATGTGGTGGGATTGTATCATCCCTGAACTTCGGTTCAGAACGGTCCGGTGACTTCGATACTTGAGAATGTGGTAGGATTGTATCATCCTTGAACTTTTGTTCAGAACGGATCCGATGACTTCGGTACTCGAGAATGTGGTAGGATTGTATCATACTTGAACTTTTGTTCAGGACGGATTCGGTGACTTCGGTACTCGAGAATGTGGTACTAGATTGCATCATCCTTGGACTTAGTCCTAAAGTGATAGGGAGTGATTATCCCGTAATTGAATCTGGTGACTTCGGTTGTCGAGAATGTGGTGGGATTGCATCATCCCTAGACTTTAAGTCCAAAAGCGATTCGAAGACTCTCATCTTCGTATTGTGGATTGCAGGTTGTTGCTGATGATGATGATGTTACTAATCGAAAGATCAGAGTGTGATGATGATGATGATGTTACTGATCGAAAGATCAGAATGTGATGATGATGATGTTACTGATCGAAAGATCAGAGTGTGATGATGATGATGTTGCTGATCGAGAGTTAAAAATATGATGATGATGATGATGTTGATCGAAAGTTCATAGTATGATAGTACTGATGATGATGATCGAAAGGTCAAAGTGCTGATGATGATGTTGTTGATTGAAAGGTCAAAGAGCTGATGATGATGTTGCTGATCGAAAGGTCAAAGTGTTGATGATGATGTTGTCGATCGAGCGGTCAAAGTGTTGCCGCTGCTGAAGATTGAAGATAAAGACTATATGTTAAAGATGATGAAAAGCTTCCAATGATTTATAGATGTATCACCCTGATGATGTTGATGATGCCTTCTCTCTCCTATTGTTGTTTTTGATGTTGTTGTAGAATACCCTTCTCGTTAAGGGGGAATGTTGAATTATTGTAACTTCGAAGAATATTCTAAATATATTTTAGTGGTCCTCGATGCTTCTATTGGGAGAATCAATTGTATTTCTTTGTACCCCAATGTTCCTAATCGGGAGAATTAATAAGAGTCATGAGGAAGTCCCCTTCGTTGTAAGTTGGGTCATTAGTACCCTAGTTGTGGTTACTCGAGCCTACATATTTGAATTAGGATTACTCGAGCCTACATAACTAAGTCTAATATTAAGTGAACGGAAGAATATAAATAGAGGTGAGGTGCTTCTCATTCGAACACACTCACACTCACTTATGTAGCGCATAAGCGAGAGAGAGAGAGAGAAATCCTCCTCCTTTTTCAACGCATAAGAGCTGTAGCTGAAAAAGGAGGATCAGTCTTTTTGGGTTTTACCTTTTATCTTTTTGGGGCATCTATATTGAGGAAGATTTTGTTGGGTTTTTCTCTTTAGGGTTTTCCCAGAATAAATCTGTGTTGTTCTTGTGATACTATTTCTTTCAGTGATCTTGTCTATATGATTTTGTTATGAAATTGAAATTAAATGCTGATAATCTAGCTTAGCATATGGAATTTTAACATCTTCTTTGTTGTCTGGTTCTTCACAAGAGCTTTGAACTCTTGAAACCGAAGCAAGACTTCCTTTGATCTCTTGCTTCTAAGGAAATAGATCCAGGTCTTCCTGGAAAAGTCATCAATACAAGTGACGTAGTACTCATATCTTGTCAAAGAGGCAGATGACATGGGACCACACAGATTTGAATGAATCAACTGAAGCACTCCCTCTGATCAGGAATCATTGCTTGGAAAAACAGTATTGGTGTACTTTCCCAAAGCACACCCTCTACACACACCACTCGACTCTGTGCTAAACTCTGGCATACCTGTAGTCATCTCTCTCAGCATCTGCAAAGCTGGATGGTGAATATGGGCCATCCTCCTGTGCCATAGCTCACACAACTCATCACTGCTCTGAGTGTGTGACAGTGCATGATGTGGCTGGAAAAGAAGCTTGTACAGTTTCCCACTCCTGACTCCAATCACTTATGAGTCAGATGGACCTGCTGACTTGGGAAAGATGTGAACTTTTCCATCAAGGACATATACATCGAAGCCTCTGTCCTCTATCATGGAAACTAAAACAAGGTTCTTCTTCAGCCCAGGGACAAACAACACATCCCTCAGAAACATAGGCTACGTGGACTCCCTCTTAAAGCTGACAGTCCCTCGCCCAACTGCTCTCACCACTGTATCATCTCCCAATACAACCTCCATCTCCAAGTCTAACTCTGACACCTCTGTGAACATATTGCGATCACCTGTCATATGACTAGAAGCTCCACTATTAATGTACTAAGTGGAGGAAGTAGTGGTGGCACTCAATGAATACCCAACAATCATGGAATGCTCCATGTGGTCCTCAAAATCCCTGCTGGTGATAGAAGATGCTCTCTCAACACCAACACCTGCAAAGAGAGAAAAATCTCTCTTGAATCTCACTGCAAACTCATCGATCTCCGCTGTAGCTGCAATCTGCTGCTTCTTCTTCTTTTTGTTAGGACACTGTCTAGCACAGTGTCCCATCTTCTGACATGCAAAGCATTTCACTTTGCTCATGTCCTTCTTCTCTCCCTCATGCTGTTTGGTTCCCTCCTTGGAACCCTTCTTGAACTTCTTTTTCTTCTTTCCCTTCGCTGCTAAAGCAACATTCTCCTCCTCATCTCTCTGATGTGACGAACTGCCCTGTAAGAAACCTCTCCATATCTCCTCCTGTGTGAGATAATCCCACAACCGATCCCATGTGGGTATGTTCTCCCTCCTAATAATGGTCTGAACAAATGCAGTCCACTGCTGTAACACACCATTTAGTGCTGTACGCACCATCTCAGGAATTCCCACCACCTCTCCTACAACTGCTAGCTCATCTCTTACCTATGTAATCTTGGTAAGATATGATGCCATGCCTTCACCTTTTCCCATGCGAACACTCTTCAACTTTTCTCTCAATACCATCTTCATGTTTTCATTGGAACTCTGATAAAGATTTGTCAAACCTGTCCATATCTCAAAAGCATGGCCTTTGGATGAAATGTGAGGGATCACATGATCCTTCACTGCATCAAGAATGACTTCTAGCCTTCACATCCTTCTTCATGAAGGTTGCCTTATCTGTTGCATCAGCAGGTACCACCACAGGATTTGTTGTTGTCCCATGAGCTATATCCCATAGTTCATTCTCTTCAAGAATCAAGCTAATCCTAGCCTTCCAAGGGCTAAAATTTGTAGCCCCATCAAGTCTATCTTCCACTCTAAGACTGAAAACCATGGCTGCAACCTGTACTCACAAGCAAGTTGTTCAAGACTTCTTTCCTTTAAACCCTAGTTTCTGAATGTTTAAAAATTCTGAATCTTTGCAAAGCTCTGATACCATAAAATTTTTGGAAAGTTTTCTCAACCTGGTTTCAAGCCTTTAGGCTTCTCTGCATTGTTTAATGCCCAACCCTTTCAATGCATATTTTTTCACAAATTAACCAGACTGAAACACATGTGAAAACTTTTTCTCAATTTTAAACAAACTCATAAATTTTCTTTTCAAAGTGGAAAAACAAAACTTAGAAAATTTCAGACATTTACATACATGAAAAATGAGACACTTGTTTTTTACCAATGGCCTAGGATAAAACCCCTAAGGGAAAACCTGCTTTCTGAGTGAGAGAGATTTTATTTTTCTTCCATTAAAAATCAGATATACATTCAACAATACTTATCAAAATTTTGCCTCGATTTCTGAATCTTCTTATTGCTGATTTTTCTCGATTTCCATGCCACATACACCTTGAAAACTGTGTTGTACAAACATAATAAAATTTTGTACTTTATTGATTTCTGTGCCTTAATAACCTGCCTCGAAATCTGTGCAAAACTGTACAGTACGGTCTGACAGCATGTACCTCGAAATCTGTGCAAATCATACATCGTACGGTCCTCAAAAACTGTGCAGAATGCCTCAAAATCCACGCCCTCGATTTCTGTACCAATGCCTCAAAAAACGTGTAATGTCCGTGCAGTCCTCGAAATCAGTGTTGTCTTGGAAATCGTGCCCTTCACTGCTGGAATCTCTCCTCGTTTTTTGTGCCCAATTTGCTCCTCGAAGTGTGTGTTGAAAATTATTTTCTCTCTGGTTTTGAATAATTCTTCAAATACTCACTCTCTTCCTCTCCCCAAAAATTCTCTCTTGAAGATGAACACAATGAATAAACTTTTGCCTTGCCCTAGCATTTTTGTTCATGGCAACTTCCCCTGTCAATCTAACGGTCAAGATTAGATTAGATGAGAGGTTCACATTAAATGCTCCATTAAATAAAAATTAAATGACATTAAGTGCACTTATGTCATTTAATAAAGTTGAGCAACCCGTTTTTCTATTTAATCACTCACTTAACTTTTAAATGTGAACTTAGGAAAAATACCCACTTAACTTTTAATAAAGTCACTTTAAAAATATAAAGTGCATCTCACTTCATTAAATGCACAAAATGACTAGGAGTCACATTTAAGTATCCTTGTCCACCCCAAGGCAACTATAGGTGGACAAACACTTCCTAGGTAACTTTTCAACACAGATAAAAGCTCCACATCTACAACATTTATTGACGGAAATTAAAAGACAAATAAGGAAGGTTTGCATTTATTTCCTTTCTACATGTATATAGAGAACTAGTGAAGATGTTGATGCTTTTTCGAAGAGTGCGTTACTCTTGACTCTAGGAAAATTCGTCGAGGAGGAACACAACACTAGGCAAAACTCTCTATAGCATAATTGGATTTTTTTTGTAAATGTATATGTAAAGATGTAAGAACTGAATTATAATATTATTAAGCGAAAGACACTGAAAAGAACAAATGCAGAAAATGAAAGTATTAAGGACTATCTTGATGTAAGCCTCGTTCAAAAAGAGAGTTTTGTAAGTATTGGCATTTCNATATATATATATATATATATATATATATATATATATACTGTGTTACTGAAGATTGGATTTTAAAGAAATTTACATAAATAGTAATTTCTAAAATTAATAATATGCATAAATAATTTCCATAATTTAATCTAATGGGTTAAGTTACATTTAAACTAGCCAAAACATCACATAAACATGTCAAATGTACCAAATTTTTTTAGTATAGTTTTAGCAAGCAAAACCCTTTCAAAAGTGTTAGGATTATTATAATCCTCCCTTATCTACCATAGTCTAAATGACAGTTTCCTAGCTTAGGAGTATGTTGGCACTTCATTAGTGCCATGGGGAAGTTATTTGGGGCCCACCTACTACTTGATGCGCTAGTCTGATTGAGTTTAGGAGCTCCATAGGCCAATCCCTATAATTAAGGAACCCACACCGAGTCATGGGAGTCCCACCACCAATTCACCTTAGTTTGTGTTGAGTTATGCTTCGATGGGCATCAGTGAGTTCATCTTCAGTTAGCCTAGCGCCACATTTGCATGATTTAAGGAGGTTAGGCGCCTTTTCTCACCTACCTTGGTTAGTTAACTAATTGTGGATTGATTTAGCTATCCGGAGTTACACTAGTGAGTCTCTAGTGGTGATTTCCCACAATTAGTGATCTTTGGAGTCAATACAAGTCACGGAATTCGAATCACACCTAGTGGATTCAAATCCCCTTTATTTTATCATGGATGTATTTCATACAGGTTAATGATTATGAAATTATGGTAATGTTGTCAAAATTTTGCCTCCTGTCTGAATAATTTCACCATGATTATTTGATCATTTTAGCATTGAATTTATTTTTCCTTATTCATTCTTTTTTCACACCGAGGTTCAATCTAGCCTGATGATCCGGTTGCTTTGCTAATTTAACATGGTATTAGAGCATGTGCTCGGGCCAATTTCAATCCTCGAAAACTTCCATTGATGCACCAAAAGCAACTGGGTTCCACATAAGTCATGGTATATGTGCCTTGCTACCTCTGGATTTATCCATAGAAATATAGCCAAGTGTGAATCACCCTGATAATGTGCACATGTCGAAGTAGAGAGTGGTTGAACTGGTTTTCCTTCAAATTGAAAGTTGTTTGCAGGTAAATTGAAGAATTCAAAAGAATTGTGCTGCTCCTGAAGTTGCAAAATGGAGAATTTAACATCCTTGACACCGAGGATCCTCACACCCTTCAATTATATGCATTGGAGGGAAGATATGCAGATTGTCTTGTGCAACAAAGGTCTGTACAGGGTCACTATGGGCAAGGAGGTTGGACCCCAACAACCTTTAGAGAAATCAAAGTATCTAAACAAATTGGATGAAGCATTTGGTTTCATGTGCATTCATACCTCCATGGAGTTACTCTTCCACCTTGATGGATTAAAAAATCCAAAGGAAGTATGGCAGAAACACGGATCATTGTTTAGAAAGCAGGATGAGTTGATAGGCCATATTATGGAGAATGAACTGATTTCTCTTTAACCCAACAATTTCAAAACCATTATGCAATTCTTCTTCAAGTTCAAGTCTTTGGTTAAGCAGTGCAAGCAGTGTGGAATTGACAATAAGGATGAGAAATTTGTGCTCTCCATTCTGAGAAAGCTTGGCCCAGAATTCTTAGTGTTTGTGTCCACCTTTCATTCTGGGAGACTGACAACTCCAAACTGGTGAATGCCATCTCTTGATGCGTTCACATAATCTCTTATTCAAGAACAAAATAAGTCGATCCAAATGGTAGCCCTCAAAGCCTCCAGGAATCGAGCTCTCTTGGATGGGGAGACCAAGAATGCACAAGCCAAAGAGAAACATAAAGGGAAGGATAAAAAGAACTATGATATCAAACATAAGGAGAAACACAATCCTTCAAAAGGATCCTCTTGTTTTAAGAAGGCTAATCACAAAAGGTTTGAAAAGATGAAGTGCCCATACTATAAGAGAGGGAATAATCCAGAAAACCTATATATGAAGAAAACCATAGACCAAATGTCAAGACTTCTCGAACATAACAATATTTCCCTCCCTGAAGGCGCAATGAAGCCTGATCCTGGAAACAAGTTTGAAGACCATGAGAGATGCCATGCACTGAAGGCAGGTTTCTTTCAGTCACAAGCTTTTCTCATTGATTCTAGAGTCTCCAACCACATGGTTTCCTCCAAGGAATCATTCTCTTCTATGGATCTCTCTGGTTGACATACACATGGGAGATGACTCTCAAATCCCAGCTGTTGGGAAAGGCTCAATTCAATTTGAGCATTGAGTGTTAAAAAATATCCTCTATGTTCCCTCCCTAGCAACAAATTTGTTGTCTGTATATCAGATGACCCATGCAGGCTCACCAAAGCGAGTCATATTTGATCTTGACTTAGTGGAGATCTCAGAAATATCTATTAGGGACCTGACATCGAAAGGAGTTGCAAGTCATGCCTTTAAGGCATATGCATTCTCACATTTTCTTCCTCACTCATATCCAAGTTCCCTATTGACTCGTGCTAATGATACAAGCAAAATTTGGCATGAGAGATTTGGCCATCTGAATTTCAAATATCTCCAGCACCTACACAATGAAGAGATGGTTGAGGGATTGCCTCTCATCAAGTCCTCTCAAGGTGTCTACAATGGTTTCTTGGTAGGTAAGCAACAGAAAATTAAATTGGAGGAAACCATAGATGAATTATGGACCTTAATACAAAAACCTAGGAAGATCTACAGAAAAATGAGGAAAACAGTGCACTGTGAATATGATTGGGAAGTGCAAAACAGTAAAGGTAAAGTCAATGGAGCTTTACAGCATAAAGTTTGGAAACCTGGAAGATTAAAGATAGCAGTGAAATGGGATAATTGCAAGGACAATGGAAAACTACAACGCAAAGTTTGGAATCCAAGAAGATTGGAAGCTGAAGACACATGAACAAGAGTTCATGAACAATTTCTACCTTGGGAGTCTGATGCAGGAGCATCTCACTCTTATTGGAAAAAAATCTTAAAAGTGTTCATCAGACCATGAGGTCTTGATATTTTGCCAATGAGGGGTTGGTTATAAACCATTGTAAAAACATTATAAATACTAGAGTTTGCAAAGTTGGTTAGAAATTTCTAGGCTAGTGAGATGTTAGTCAAGTCATTAAGTTGTTAGTAATGAATGATGTTGACCTATTGTAACTGAATCTACACTAGGTGGAAAAAATCATTAAAGTTCAAGTCATGAGTCATTTAGAGGGAGAAAATCGGATGTTTTATGGGCGTAATTAGTTACCAGAGATGGAGGAAGTTTGTTATGGTTCGAGAGGAGGAAGCATCGACTTCCTTTTGGGGATATCAATGTAAGCCTATGAGCATGATGCAGGAGAGGGCCAAACAAATGAAACCAGGCCATAGAAGAAGTTAGTCAGGGTTTTGAAGTTTGTACAATTTTATTAATGAATGAGAAAGAAGATTCATCAATGGTTTTGTGCTTTTCTCTTATACAATATGTGTGTAATGTATTTGAGTTTTTATGGATGCTAGTTGTTAAGGAAGTATTTAATTGTGCACAAATCATGATAATATATAATCCTTTCTGTGTGAATTTAGGACCTACAGAGTTTCAACATCTGTGTGAAGTCTGAGACTATTGATAGATTAGTTTGTTAACTTGTCATCAGATGACAGTAAGTCTTATGAGAGGATTCGAGTGAAGAGGGTTTCGATATAGAATTACCCTAAAGGAACTTGAAGTGTTTAGGGGATTTGTAGAGCTTTTCTGCAATCGCTGTGCGAGCAAGTGAAAGAAGAGCCTGTGAGAAGGTTGAACTCATTAATGAAACGAGACTTGCATAATTCAAGCGCAGAGTCTAGATCTTTGATATTAGAGATTAGAAAGAAGGTCGAGATTGGAATGGTACAGTCGACATGATTGAATGGCGTAGATCAACAAATGATCAAGGGTTGATTTTCCTGTGGTATTTGCGCATATGTTAAAATCTCATAGCAGGAGGAAATCTCAAATCTTAAGAACGGTATAAGAGTTAAGGGTTGAATGGGAATACGATTCGACAATAGAATTTGTCGAGTATAGCAGGTCTAGGGTTCTAGGATTGCATCACAAATACACTTTCCTTAGGTAACTCATTAATTAATAATATTTACCTATCCAGTCTAACATTAGTGTAACCCTTAGAACTCCTTTACATGCGAGGCCCTAAAATAACATGTAAAGCTTAATTTACATAAGTTAAGTGGGGGTATATGGAGTGGATTATATACATAGAGAAGAAAGGGAGCTTCACGAAATAACTTTCTTAGCAACATTGGAATGTTTGGTCTATCCTTCATTTTCAAGAGTTAGGATTTGAAGATTTTTCTTCCACATATGTGCTTAGGAAGAGTTGTTATGGGTCATCCATAACCACACATTCATATCACGATCCTTATTTTTTACCCTTTTTATTTCTTTGGTGTATTTTCATTTACACATTTTGCTTAGTCCATTTTTTCTTTAGATGTGTCTTAAACAACTTGGGACAAGGGAACCTGGCTTTTGCATTAAGGAGTATCTGCCATAATATTTTCCTTTGCATTTAATTTATCAACATCTTCCTTTTATGAGATTACAAGGCTATTTTGGTTTTGATAAAAGTATTCATATATTGGAATAGTAGCGAAAGGGGAAAATCAAGTGGATGGGTGAATTGGCTTAACGAGATGAAAATGGCTAGGTAAGATTATATAAGGTGGATGAAATCACATTGACTTAGTTCACCAAGGTACATAGTAACATCGAATAACACACTTATTAAGTAAAGAGATAAACATCGAGGTTAGAATAAGACATTCAAATAATCAAAGTGTGTGAGTCCCTTATGAAAGTGTAGATGTAATATCTCATGCTAACATACCATCATGCCAAAAACATCCTAATTAAAGATGAGGGTTAGAGATGTCACAACACTAAGGGATGATGCTCTCTCTTTTACTAGGCATATCAGGGACCATGGACCATTATGTGTCACTTGACAAATCTAAGGCCATTAATCTATAGTGCAACCACATATCTCATATAAGAACAACTAATCAACATTTACCCCTTACTAAAAGAGGGGTAACACATTGTTGAAGAAAAAGTTTGGGAGTTAAGATAGTATGGTCTTATTCATCTTAGGATTTTTCTTACATGTTGCTTTCCCTCAATTCTTTAGTTGAAACTGCAAGACCTTTATATCATGGCCGCTTGACCACCCTCATTGACCAGTATTTTGTTGTAGGAAATTATAAAGAGTTTTATGTGCTTATCCATTAAATGAAAGAATGATGAGAAACACAAAGCTTGGTCATCTCCTTAAATAACAAACTAGAAGATGTCTCATGTGTACAACATGATATAGAATTTAATCATATTTTTTCCAAATATGCTAGCAATGTGGTTAGACTCTCGGGCAGTTGCCTAGAATTGCATATCCTATAGCTCTTGTACTTACAACCCTATTTATTCGATAAGCACTTGAAACTCTTTTATAGTTTTCTACGATAAAATATTGGACAATGAGGGAGATCAACCGAAAACTTGGTTATATCCTTGGATAACAAACTAGAAGATGTCTCATGCATTCAGTCTTATATAAATTGCATCAGAGTTTTTCCAAATATGTTAGCAATGTGTATAAAAAAATATCCAGAATTGCATATTCTAAAGCTATTGTACCTATAGTCCTTGTGTATTTTCATTGAGGAATTTATGAAGGTAAATTTGATACAAGTACACAACAAAAATGAGGAATTTGGAGAATTAATTCCCAAATTTTGTCTTTGAAATACATAAAACATATATTTATTGTACAAAAATGGAGACTAAAGACACATATAGTTTTTTAGCTTTGAGTGAATCTAGCCTAAAAGGAGATGATTTTATCAAAATAACTTCCCACATTAGGAGAAATAAAACATAACTCACTGCTAAAATATAAAAAAAATGCATGGGGCCCTCTAAAATCCTTTCTTGTGCCCATTCTCGTCATCTTTTTTTTCATTTTCACTTTTTTTTTAAATTTTTAGTTAAATTTCAAGGTGTAGATAGGAATTGGTCCCCATTGGAGGAACCAATTCCTCCATTGTGAACCGTTCCCCTTAATTCTAAAATTGAATACTATCCCAGGATCTTCCTAAATTATAAAATTCAGATCCTAAAACCAGAAACATATCCTTCAAAAATTTTCCTAAATCTTCACAAGTCCGACATGAATCTTTGATTCGCTATTTCCTTGACAAAAAGGATCCAAATCAGGGATTATAAGGCCGAACTCAATAACTCTAGGAAAATATCATATGAGCAACAATTTTTTGGCTATTCCTCATGATAAGCAACTAGAATATGTCTCATGCCTATGATTTGAAAATTGTATCATAATTTATCCAAATATTCTAGTAGAGTGTTTTGGTTCTCAAGCAATTACCAATATTTGTATATTCTAGAGCTATAATACTTACGACCCTTCCTAATGCCACTGTAGCTCCTTGTGCACAACATGAGCTTGATATTGGACTAGTAACTTTACATCTCATATGCTATGCTAACATATAATGTTTGGCTGAAAATTCATCCTCTCGGGAAATAATAGCCTATCTTTGGCCAATAATGTCATGTCCCCAACTAGCAATCTGACTTTGGGAGGTGGAAGTTACAATTTCCCTCATCCAAAATTCCACCCTATGGAGACCATTATTAAAATCCAAACTAACATTAGCTTCCCATAGCCAACATAAACTAAGCAATGCATGTGCAGTTGTATGCGTATAAATCACAATAGAATCAACAACTATATTTCACACACAACATGCATAAACCATCATATTCCTAACAAGAAGTAAATATAAATTGCATATCCATAACACCAATGAATACTTATATGTTAAATGAGGAAGATCCAAGCAATTGGTTGTGTAAGAACAATTTTCTACCCAATCGTAGGTATTCACTACAAATACCACTCCCAATTCAGGTTATGAGATCACCAAGGCAAAGGAAGCACCTACAAGATTTTCTATCAACCCAAACTTGTTCTCTCTCGTGGTTATCCAATCTACGCACCATTGAGCAATTATAGGTATCTAACTCATCCATCACAGCGATAAAAGTCTCTTCCACTGCCGCACACAACACAAGGAAGGCCTACTATTTCTCAGCTCAACAATGCATGCCACGTCCCCTCCCATCACTCCGACTAGCAGAGGGAACATGAACGACATACAAGGTGATAAATTTCGGCCCCATGGCCATATTATGAAATTCATTAACATCTAAATGCTTGTGCAAATGCATAATAAACATACACACATCATACATCTACCAGCATGATCATCGCATGCATAACAATAAAATCATTCATAGAAATAAATTCATTTTTATGCTATCCATAGACATTTAAAGTTAACAATTCAAATTGGATCATTGTAATACCCCTGGTTTTGGCTTGGAATATATTTAACTAAATTATGTAAATGATGTAAATATTCTATTATGGATTCCTAGACCGGAGATCAAGGCCAAGGCTTGACTAGTTAATGGATAGGCATGTATGATGCAAATATTTTTGTTTGGCTTACAATGCCAATTTGAAACGTATGCAAATATTATGTGCATAAATAATAAAATGGTTCAAGAATGGTTGTGTAAAGAGCAACAAAGGGGCTATGATTCCACCAGTGGGGAAGAGGAAAGGGGGCCTATTTATATAGGTCATGGAGGATTTATTCACATGTCTAGCCGACTTGTAGTAGTTTTAATTAAAAATTAATTGAATTCTTTTAGCAGGCCGACCTACTTGTAAAGGGGCAAATTAATTCATTAACTTAAAAAAATCAAAACTCATCAACCGTAAGGAGTTAGGAGAAACTACACATATCAATGGAAAGGGCTTGACGAGTACTATCTCCCTATGATGGGCTTATTTGCAATTATTTGGTCTTTTACTCTTCTTTTCTTCAATTTGTGTAGGACATCATAAATTGACTCGATAACTTTTTGAATGTTTTTCCAAGCATTTATAAGCGTTTTAAGGCCATGCACAAGATATTCTTTATCATATGACTTCATCATCATCAAGCAATAGGGATTCTTTGAGGGCTATGTGGGTTCTATCATCATAAGTCACCATCAAGGATATCATAGACATACTACCATGTCCAAGGGCTCCATGACCACATCAAGATCAACATCATGGCCATTATCATCAAGGATACAAGGACATCATCATTATAATGAACCAATACCATGTCCATCAAGTGGTCCACGTACCATGTGTGTGGGTTCAAGAACTTTTACAACCAAATGCAATGGGCTTCAAGCTTCACCAAGGGAATCATCAAGCATGTAGTCATCATCAACCATGTAGTGGATCCAAGGACTATCAAACCACATATTTTGTGGGTTTTAAGAACTTCTTCAAAGGTAAGGTTACCATATATCATGGCATCAACATTAAGCAAAGTATTCATGTATTTCTTGAATCATGTCATCATCAACAAGGACTTGTTTAAGATATCAAATGCTTCATCAACGTGCAAGGGTTCTGTGTAATATGAGCAAGGGTTTCATCAACGTTCTTGTAGGCGTATAGACCAAACTATCATATGTGAAGGTACATGTAGGATTTTAACATCATCAAACAAAGAGACCATAACAAGTACAAGTATGGCAAGCAACATAGAGAAAACAAAAGACAACCATGAGCAAGGGATACAACACATGACTCAAATGGGATAAAGATACAACTGAGAGGCACTTAACCAAGTCAATGGCTAACCAGGGATTTTTCCATTGTCCCAAGGCCTCCAAGGGCTTCAATCTTGGGCTTGTACAAAGTCAAAAGGGATCCTTTGACACAGACAACCACAAACAGCACAAACCAAACACTAACCTTCAGGGGCTCCACAAAGGTCACCAAGACAACCACAAACCTTCATAGGGACTATTGGCATCAATGACACCTTTAATAAACAGTGTGTGCAGAAGAGTCCAACCTGTTGTATGCTTTCAGAGAACCTCTTATAAAATAAATTCATGGCTTCGCATACCTCCAAGAGTAGCAAATCATCATGGGGAAATATGTTTCCATCTTTCCCAACCTCTATAGTCACATACAAGCATTGTCTTCACTCTAATTTCTGTAACTTTTTCATTGCATCTCTATTTTTTGGTTATTTTCCAGTTGGTAAAATCCAAATGGATAGGCTCCCATGGTATATGATTTTTGTAAATTTTCCTTTAATATTCAAACTAGGGCTAAACAGTGCATGCAAATCTCTATTGATAACCACACATGAATATATTTTACAATATGCAGCGAAATATAAAACTGAGAAATAAATCACAACATCATATCACAATATTGGCACTGTTATTTTGGGTATGGAAACCCCCAGAAAAACCCAAGATGGGAAAACCGGTGCAGTAGTCAGATACAAATTTTTATTATGAGAAAATATGGAACTTTTACAATCACTGCAAATTCACCCAAACCCGCAGTACCCGACAGAATCACTGGGCAAATCCAAGCTAAACCTCAACACTCTCCTGTGTGAGTGTACGACTCGGCTGTACGAAGCTTGCCGATCCTGCTGCTTGCTCCTCTGTCTTCTCAACTAAATCCTCTGTCTGACTTTCTCTCCTTGTTTGTATCCTGTCTCTATCAGAATACAAGTGTGTGTCCTCTCCACCAATTGATCTCTCTTTTATAACTTTAGGTAAAGCAAAAACCCTAATTTCACTTTCACTTTAACTGGAGTTTCAATAAAGTTAATTTAGATCACATTAATTTATTTTCCAAAGTAAACTTAGGAAAAGTAATTGAATACAATTTGTTTCCTAATTTAAGTCTTCTGCATGCAAGAACACTACTTACATGCAGTAAGACCTTCCTTGTTGCTATTAGTTTAACACTCCCTCTCAATGAGGAAGGGATTCGATAACAACCCCAACTTATCCCTGAACTTCTCAAAACTCTGTCTGCAAAGTGCCTTGGTGAAAATGTCTGCCACCTACTCATTTGTCTGTATGTACTCCAACCGAATGCTTCCCCTCCGAACACAATCTCTCAAGAAGTGGTACCTGATGTCTATGTGTTTGCTCCGGTCATGGAACATTGGATTCTCATATATCCTGATGCCACTCTGATTATCACAGTGAACTATTGTAGCCTCTAGCTCACACTCGAACAACCCTGCAAGTAACTTCCTCAGCCACATACCCTCACAAGAATCCATGTCGACTGCCATGTACTCTGCATCTGTCGAGCTCAATGCAATTGACTTATGCTTCCTACTGAACCAAGAGACAACCCCCAATCTAATGCTGCAACAACAACCTGAAGCACTCTTCCGGTTCTCTACACATCCTGCCTAGTCGGCATCTGTGAAACCTACTAACTGTACACTCCCCTTGCGCTCATAAACCAATCCATACTCCATTGTACCTCTGATGTAGCGAAGTATGTGCTTCACAACCATTCAATGCACTCTTCGAGGGTCCACCATGAACTGACTCAAAGAGTTGACTGCAAAGCTGATGCGTGGTGGAGTGTTAACCAGATATATAAGTGATCCGATAAGTTGACGATACAAGGTAGGATCAAATCCATCTGATCCTGATGCATCAATCTTCATCTAGTTGGAAACTAGAGGTAAGGCGAAAGGGTTGCAATCCTCCATCCTGAATCTCTTCAAGATCTCAATTGCATACTTTCCCTGCCTAATGAAGAAGCATCCATCTCTCTGCCAAACCTCCAAGCCCAGAAAGTAATGCATCAACCCAAGGTCCATCTCAAACTCCACTGCAAGGTTGGACTTGCAAGCTCCAATCAATCTCTCATCTCCTGTCAAAAAGAGATCATCCACATACAATACTAGTATGAGAGGCACCTCACCTGTCAAGAAGTACAGGTTGTGGTCAACCTCACTTTGCTGAAATCCCATCTCCCATAGATAGTTGTCAATCCTCGAGTACCATGGTCGTGGAGCCTGCTTGAGCCCGTAAAGAGCTTGATGCATTCTACAAACATGCGTCTCCTTGTTCTCCACATCAAACCCCTCTAGCTACTCAATATACACCTCCTCTATCACTCCGCTGAGGAAGGCAGTCTTGACATCCATCTGATGGACACGCTAACCCATCTTAGCTGCAAGTGAGATAATGGTCTGAATGGAAGAATACCTGGAAACATGGGTGAAGGTATCCTCATAGTCAACACCCTCCTTCTGTGAAAACCTCTTTGCCACGAAGCGCTCCTTGTACTTCTCCACGCTTATGTTTGTTGCATGCTTCACCTTGTAGATCCATCTGGATCAAATCACCTTTTCCCCTTGTGGCCTCGATACAACCTCCCATACCGGGTTTTTCATAATGGAGTCATACTCCTCAACCATAGCCTCCTGCCACACATCATGTTGTGTAGCCTCCCCGAAGCTGGAAGGTTCAGAGTTAATCAACTCTGTCATCAATGCCATGTAACTAAGCCTCTCTGGTGGTACACTCCGTCTAAAAGATCTCCGTGGTGGATCAACCTGCCTGGAATCCTGTAATGTGGACCTAAACCACTTAGGCCTTGGCCTAGTGTCAACCTACTACGGTTGTTGGATATCCGTCTCCTGCTGCAGCTCATCCTCCAAATCAATAACTCTAGGATCCTGTCTACCTGACTCCCTCTGACCACCAGAACCTGTGCTCTGTGTCTGTACCTATACCTGTACATCTGGCTCCTCCAACTTGACCCCCAAATCCTATGTTGGTTGTTGCTCTGTTGGTAAGTTCAGAGATCTCCGCAAGGCCCTGTCCTCATTGAACTAGACATCCCTGCTCACAATGATCCTCTTGCGAGAAGGAATGTAAACTCTATACGCCTTCGAAGTCTTGCTGTATCCAACAAGTAACCCCTTCTCTCCAGAAGGGTCCAAGTTCTTCCTATTGTCAGCATGATCATGACAATAGCAGACACTGCCGAATATGCGAATGTGACTCACCTCTGGCCTGGTGTCTGTGAAGACCTCCTCTGGTGTCTTCCTCCCCAAAGTTCTGTGGGGACCTTTTATGAATGTATACTGTAGTCTTGTTTGCCTCGGCCCAGAGGAATAGTGGTAATCACTGATCAAATAGCATGGCCTTGGCTGCTCCAACCATAGTCTTGTTCTTCCGCTCCGCAACTCCATTATGCTGTGGGGTATGGGGCGCAGTGTGGTCCTTCTTGATCCCCTCAGTTGAACAATACTCCATGAACTCATTGGAGGTGTACTCACCCCCGTTTTTTGTCCTCAACACTTGAAACTTCTTTCTTGTTAGGTTCTCCACAAGAGTTTTGAACTCTCGGAACCTCTCAAAGACCTTTGACTTGGCCTTCAGGAAATAGATCCAGGTCTTTCTAGAATAGTCATCAATGAAGGTTATGTAGTAACTGTAACCACTGAACGAATGGACACTCATAGGTCCGCATACATCAGAAAGCACCAAGTCCAAGGGCTCCTTAGACTTGTGCTCACTCTGTGGGAAAGGCTTCCTAATGTTCTTCCCCAAAGCACAACCCTTGCAGTGGTTATCATTTTCCTCCTGTACCGGAGAAACTCCAATGACTTCCTATCTCAAATGCTTCAGTGCTCCATGATGTAAGTGTGCCATCCTCCTATGCCACAACTCACCCTGACTGTTGCTATTGTTGCCGCTAACTAGAGCCTTTGCAGGCTCAAAGTGCAGTTTGTACACTTTCTCGCTCCTCCTGCCAATCACCTGATCCAAGCTCCTATCTGACCCCTTGGGCCTGATATTTACTCTATGGTCACGGAACTTCACCTGATATCCCTTGTCCTCTAGAGTGGAGATTTATATAAGGTTCTTGGTCAGTCCTAGAACATACAACACATCAGCAAAACTGAGGGGTTTTTTAGACTCCCTCTCAAATGAAACAGTGCCAACTCCATGCGCCTGGTACCGCGCATCATCACCCAACTCAACGTGGATCCTTATTCCACCCTCCTGCAAGTCTCTGAAGAATCACTTATGTCCAGTCATGTGACTAGATGCTCCACTGTCGATGTACCATATGTTGCTCCCTGTGGTGCTTTCCATGCAAGCTATCAAGCAAAACTCCTCATTGAAGTTCTTGTTGAATTCATCCACCTTTGTAGATCTAGCCATCTAAGTGTTACTCCTCTTCTTCCTGTCTGGGCACTGGGACACAAAGTGTCCCTGCTTGTGGCAGATAAAACACTTGACCTTTGACACGTCAAGGTTCTTCTTACCATCCTTCTTCCTCTTTGCCTTCCCCTTGCTCTTCCCTGTAAGGGCTAGAGCCTCCTCATCCACAATCTGTGGGGCATAGCTGGATGAGCCTGATCCTTGACCCATGCAGGTCTCCTCCTGCACAAAGTCATCCCATAGTCTCTGACAATCAAGGAGCTTCTCCCTAGCCACAACACCTTCATACAAAGGTGTCCCATGGCTTAGAGAAGCCATTGAGGGCTATTCAAACTAGCTCCTCATCCACTATCTTAGAACAAACAGCTCCAAGCTCGTCCCTGATTTGTGTGAGCCTCGTGAGATAAGGCACCACTCCTCCCTTTGCTATCCTTGTGTTGCACATCCTCTCTTGCAACACCATCTTCCGGTTCTCGTTCTTGCTTTGGTACAGACTCTTCAAAGTCGTCCACATCTCTGTTGCGGTCTTCTTACCATAAAGGCGAGGAACTATATGGTCCTTCACTGCATCCATGATAATCAACATGGATCTGGAATCAATCTTCTTCCAAGCTGCTAGATCTGTCGGATTTGTGGGTGCAAGCTTCATGGAGTCAATGTGCTCCTCTGCATCACTGACATCTAGGATCCTTGTGATCCTTTTTTTCCATGTAGGAAAGTTCTGAGAACCCTGGAGTCGATCCTCAACTCTCAACCGCATGACCATAGTGACATTTACATGTCAAATCCTAGATCTGGAAGTCTAGGTTTGTGTCTTCCTATAGATCTACCCCTGATCTATCACTGTTGTTGCAAATCTCTCAGCTTTAGCTCACCAGAGATCTAATACCATGTAAATTTTCCTTTAATATTCAAACTAGGGATAAACAGTGCATGCAAATCTCTACTGATAACCACACATGAATATCTTTTACAGTATGCAATGGAATATAAAACTGAGAAATAAATCACGACATCACATCACAATATTGACACTATTATTTTGGGTATGGAAACCCTCGGAAAAACCCAAGATGGGAAAACCAGTGCAGTAGTTAGATATCGGTTTTATTATGAGAAAATATGGAACTTTTACAATCCTTGCAAATTCACCCAAACCTGACGAATGCAACAGTAGAATCACTGGGAAAATCCTAGCTAAACCTCAACACCCTCCTGTGTGAGTGTACAGCCCAACTGTACGAAGCTCGGTGATCTTGCTGCTCGCTCCTCCGTCTTCTCAGCTAAATCCTATGTCTGACTTTCTCTCCCTGCCTGTATCATGTCTCTGTCGGAATACAAGTGTGTGTTTCCTCTCCACGAATTGATCTCTCTTTTATAACTTTAGGCAAAACGAAAACCCTAATTTCACTTTAACTAGTGTTTCTATAAAGTTAATTTAGATCACATTAATTTATTTTCCAAAGTAAACTTAGGAAAAGTAATTAAATACAATTTGTTTCCTAATTTAGGTCTTCTGCATGCAAAAGAACACATGCATCCAGGAAGACCTTCCTTGTTGCTACTAGTTTAAGAATTTTTTCTTAGACAATTAGTGATGGACCCCAATGGAGATGAGAGGATTGGTGAAAAGATAATTGACATAATTTTTAAACTTAAAAGAAAGGACTTTTACAATTGTATTAATGGGGATGATTACCCTTTTTTCAACAACAGTGGTTAATCCCAAAGAAGAGGCCCAATTAGACTCTTCTCTGTTTGGTAGTGGAAAAACCAATTAGATTTATGGCCCAATTACCTTTCGATGAGATTTAAAAATTAGAAGGTAATTTTTTTTGCGTTTTGTTGTTTTTTTATAACTTTTATGAGAAATATGAAGAAAATGAAAACCTAAGCTACAAATCTATTCTAATCGAAAATATGTAATTGTTAGTGATCTAGACTAAAATTTAATGACATTAATGTATTTGATATAATTTGTAGTGATTGTTACCAAGAAACAATCTCACGAAAATAATTTTATGAAAGATTCAAACAGGTAATTAATAACTAACATTTATTGCTTTTAAATGGAAGAAAGATTTGACCAATACAGTAATGAAGGGAAACTATTGTAGAAAAAATTCAATACAAAAGTCAAACTTCTTACTGAACAAGTCAAGCAATTCCTTTGAAGCAAAAAAAATAGAATCCAATTGGTGCTATGAACAAGTAATCTGAATTGCAAAAGTTGACCAAAACTAGCTTCTCAGCATTAACCCTTTGAAAAAAAATTAATCTTTTACATTGAAGATTTGTTCTCAAAAGCATAGTTTCCAAAGATCCGGAGACAATTTTTATGTGCCCATGCATGTTGTACCCTAGTAAGTGGTTAAGTTATTTATGTGCTTGGACACAAACATTATGGTTGACGAAGTATCATGTACTGGAACATATGATTGATATGTTCGAAAAAGTATCTTCAACTTAGGCTGTGTGGGAAAACCCGATAAAAGAGAAGTCTTGGTCTCTATAGGGGTAAACAAAAATTAAAAAAGAAAATAAGAGCCTAAACAACAAAGATAAAGAAAAAAAGAACATAAAACTGAATTAAAAGAAAGAAATAATGAACATAAATTTGAATTGATCGAAAATTAGGAAGTAAAGGAACTCTGACTTATAAGAGACTGTAACAATCAAGAGTCATTTTTGCTAATGTTAGTTTTATTTCAGCATTTTCTCATATCCCTTGGAGTCAACCCTCATTCTCTGATTCTTGCATGCTGATTTACCTTATGCAGAGCTCTCCATTGTTGTTCATATCCTTTTACCAGGATGTATAACCTAGAAATTCGAATTTGGAGCTAGTGCAACATATGTGGAAGCGAAAATTGATGGTTGTAGGTGAGCAGAGAAATTGGGCAAGCTAGGAACCCTTAACCCTTGAATTTTTGTTGTTGTTACATGCTTCAGAAGCCACGAATTTAGGTTGTAGGTGGTTCTCCAACAACATTAGCAGGTTGGTCTTGTTCTATGCACACACAGGAAGCACTCGACAAGACAGATTCCAGGAGAACCGTGGATCGTCGAAGAGGATTCGTAACCCAAAAAGGGTGTTGTGTGGGGCAGGTATTGGGAAGCCAATGTTGTGAGAGCTCAGTGAGATATCTGTAGAGCTTTGTATGAGCATTTGGCTAAGGATAGAGAGTAGAATGGGTTGTGGGTTGAGAGGGAGAATCATGTAGTTGTTTCCTTTGCCCTGGTGGCCTCATAGCCCAGCTTGGGAGTGGTCTCTCAGCACAAAGAGTATATGTTGGGTAGAGTGCCTATAGTTGGGTGGAAAATCAGTCTTACACAACCAATTGCTTGGATCAAAATTGTTTAAGATAAGTATTCTCTTGTATTTTATTATGCAATGCTTTAATTTATGCATGCAATGTTTATGCTGGAAATTGCATGTTAGATGTGTGTGGATCAATTTTATTTCCATTGTGTGTGTTTATGTTCTTCACATGTCTTTTACTTGTTATGAATTTGTAACATGACTATGGGGCAAAATTTTGAGGCCCCGAATTTAGTTAATGTCTCCTATCATAGTCAAATTGATGGAAGACTGCATAATTTTTTAACAAGTTTTTAACTCAGGAGGAAATTGTCTCTTGGTGTGAAAGCTTGATCTTGGTTCCACTGTTCATTTTGAGGGGGGTGTGGTGGGGGGGTTCCCATGAGGGGGAGGGGGGTTTTTTTGCCACTTTGTTAGTGCCATGTGGGAGTCATCTGGGTCCCACCTACCTCCTGATGCGTCAGTTTGCATGACTTTGGGAGCTCCAGAGACCAATCCCTATAATTTAGGAACCCACACTGAGTCTTGGGAGTCCCACCATTAGTTCACCCTAGTATGTGTTGAGTTATGCTTCGATGGGCACTGATTAGTTCATCTTCAATTAGCCTAGAGCCACTTTGCATGATTTAAGGAGGTTAGATGCCTTTGCTCACCTACCTCAGTCAATTAACTGATTGTGAACTGATTCAATTGTCCGGAGTTCCACTAGTGAGCCTCCAGTGGTGATTTTCCCACAATTAGTGATCTCTGGAGCCAGTCCAAGTCATGGAATTCGAATCACACCTAATGGATTTGAATTTCCTTATTCGTATCATAATTGTATTACATACATATTAATGATTATGAGAGTAATGTTATGTTGACAAATTTTTGCCTCTTGACTGTTCAATTTCACCATGATTGTTTGATCATTGTACACTGAATTTATTCTTCCTCCTTCAATCTTCTTTCATAGTGAGGTTCAATCAGGCCTAAAGATTCTGAAGCTTTGCTAAATTAAACACATTTGTCGCGTTACAAATAAAAGTTTTTTTTTTAAATTAAAGTATATTATTCAATTTATAAGAGTCATCCTTCATCCTGCATCTCATTTCGTTTGGACATATTTTATTATTAGGAATTGGACTAGTAAGAAAGCTCCTCGAATATTTTTCCTAAACCTTTAAATTCAATTATGGACAACAATTCTAAACCTTTAAATTCAATTATGGACAATAATTGTGATCAAACATTTCTACTTATTAAAGTCATTATACATTTCCATTAGACAAAGAGAGGGTTAACTTTTCATGTTTTAAAAAATAGATACTATCCTCTATAGTTTTTCCCCTCATACTCAATACTCACACAAAAAAAATAGTAAAAATAGTATTGAGTGAGGAAAGGAATACCTTGAGGAAATGCAATACCTTAGTCGAAGTTTTGGGCACTCACTGGTAGTGGATAAAGGTTTGTGGTATCAGGATGACTCTGTCGAGGCTATGGATGCTTGCATAAAACAAATCAACATCAGAAACTGAAAAATCAATCTACAAACATTTTTGTCAAAGCTTTGGTATGTGAAAGTTGATGTGAAGAATTGCGGTCTCTGATCCCAATAAATTTTGAAATTGATCTTTTATTTTATTAGCTTCTGAACATCCAATGTTCTAATAATAGAACCAACCTCTTGAATTGAGAAATAAAGGATACATATTAAATATTATCAGCTGAATCTTTCTTTTAACTTTTTAAAGCTAGGTTTTTATTTTTAATATCAAAGATTCTAGATTCACCTAGTGTGTCACCATTTTTTGAGGTCGTCACCACACCCAAAAATATTTTTACTAAATAATATTTTTTGAGTTCCACTATTATTATATTTCATTTTTTGGACTCAGCTTTTTTTTTTTTTTTTTGTATTTTGGTTAAATATTTTGAATTATAATCATTTTTTATCAATAAAATGTAAAGACTCATCTTTCATTTTCTTCTTTATTCCAAGGAAAAATCTTTAAAAAATTGACTAATAACATTATGGTCGTTTCCCAAAAAGTTATCATGAGTTCAAAATTGACTAATAACATTATCATCGTTTTCCAAAAAGTTATCATGAGTTCAATAAATCATTAATGAATGCTTCTCGCAAAGATTAATTTTTGGAATTTTACAGGGATGCCAATAACACTATCGTCAGTTTGTTAAAAGATGCATTTTTGAAGTTCTAAAATAACTTGAATAACATTTTTGACATAGGTTCAAAATATTGGCTTCTGAGTTTCAAAACTATACCAATACACTATCGACAATCTTCGTAAACCTACGTCAACTCTTTGGTTAGGCTCAAAAAGTTAGATTTGGTAAATTTGTGAGATTTGGTCGATAGTACTATTGGAAAATTTTCAAAGATTAATAACAGATTTTTTGGAACACCATCGATACTAGTTTCGCACTTGGTCCTTTTCAAAGCGTACTATTGAACTATTTGTTGAATTTTAAGGGTTAGAATACATGAACATATAAAACTTAGGTTCACAATAACACTGCATAAATTAAACTGTAATAAAAACATAACAACATAACTTTCATCTCTTTCAACTTAACGCTCAGCTGGTCACTGTGTTAATTTTAACGCTCTGCTGGTCACTACGTTAATGTTGATCATTAGGTGTTTCATCAATTGTCATTAACAGAAAAATAATAAATAACATGTACAGTAAAATAAATCTCAAATAAACTACAGAGAATGACTAAGTTAAAGAATCATAACCATTAATTGAATCCGCCTTATACTTAGATAGTTTTGAGTTTGATATTGTCACCGAAGGGACAAGTCAAACTCGTTAAACATGTTATGTACCTTGAGAGAGAGAGAGTTTAGGTAGAAGTGAACAAACCTCAAATGCTCCAATAAAAATAGTCGTTTAGTCACACTGACACAGTCATATTGCTGAAGATGACTTACACAATCAAACTCATGAAATCACAAGTGTGAGATCACGTTGATGTGTTCATAACCAAGATAGGATAGAAACCGCAGTCAAAAGAAAAATGTGTTGGTGCTTAGTCAAGGTGGAGAGCACTGAAGATGGGATAAACCACAGGGACAAATTGTGAAGCAAGCTCGTGAGAACTCACATAGAGATCAATCACAGAGTCGGGATGGGAGGTAAGAACTCACATAAAGATCAATCACAGAGGCTAGTCAAGAGGTAAGAACTCACGTAGAGACAAGTCGGGCCAGTAAGAAATCACCCATAAAACAAAATCTCAGAGGTCATCGTGAAGCATAATCGTGGATGATTCGCTGACAACTGACAAAAAAAAATAACACATGGAGAAATGACCCAGACAACCAGTGGATAAAACACGCATGCATTAGGTGAGACAAGTGCGGATCCGATAGACAAGCACATGAAGAAAATCACACTGAGGTCAATCTGTGAGAGGAAGAATCACAATCACAAAGTCTCACAGGTGATCGAGTCACACTCGAGAGCCACAGTTTGATGATTAAAAGTATATATTGAATAATACTTATATAGGTTGTGAGTCAAAACACTTAGGTTAAAATAGGAGCAAGATAAATAATAAAGTGGTCCAAAAATAATACAAAGTCAAAAGATAAAGTAACAATGGTCCAAGGTTTTATAAAAAAACTTAAGATAAGACTAAATGGTCTAAAAGTATTTATTAATAAAATCATAAAGTTATTAATAAAGACTATAATATAATCATTTAATGAATTTATAATAAAGTCATAAAGGGAAAGTCCAAAGGTTCAACGTAAAGTAAATAGTCCAAAACCATAAGTGGGTCAAGGGTCCTTTAACATAAAGTAACCATAACAATAATTGGTCCAATGGTCCTTTAATAAATCATAAGGTAATTACACTTTAGGATAAAATCCATAATGTAGGAGTCATCGTAATCAAAGGTGCACACAAGTGAGAGTGATAGGACCAAGTAAGAATAGAACCATGAGTCAATCAACCACAAGATCAATGTGAATCGTAAAGGTGGACAAGCATTCAATTAGGACCAACAAGCCCAAATACGTTACTCTCTCTCAAGGTACATAGTTTAATATATTTTGTCATCACTATATAAGGGGAAGATCAAAACAGATGGTACAATCCTTTGGTCCATAACACTTGTCCTAAGGGTTAGGTGCTAGGTTCATCGTCAAGGAGTGGCAAGTCCAATGAGTAGCAACCTAGCAATAACTGATTATGAGAGAGGGCATCATTATCTTCCATTCTTAATGAATGGCTCTCAATCTTAGGATGAGTTTTAGTCTCACAGTGAATCAGGTTGATCAATCCTTGGACCTTTACCGGGTCCTCCATTCTCTCGCAAAATGGTTCTCAGTACTAAGTTGAGTTTCAGTCTCACACTGAAAGTTGATCAACTACCTGTAGGACCTACTTGGACATCGTGTCCTTGGTTCAAGACCAGAATATATCTCTACCTCTACTTGCAGACTCTACTTGGACATCGTGTCCATGGTCCCAGACCAAAATACCCTAAAGGCATATAAGGGCCCTAACCACATGCTAGGGGCTTTTCCATGGCATCAACATGCTTGGTCCTATACCAAGAACCCCAAGAGACTACCGAGGGCCCTAGGGTAACTTCTAGGGTCTTACTCTGTCTTAGTCAACTGACTAGGATACCATTCTTTAAGAATGGGCCTTGCAACTGCACTAACTTTAACAGTCTCTCTCAGTAAGAGGGACATTCTCAACACATTGATAATATACTGCACCCTTACGTGGTAATAACTCATCTTGATTTCTTTCATCCTGTCATGAAATACATGGTTTCTTGAGAACTTCAAACAACTCTCCATCTTAGCACGGAGCATGATCTCATAGTTCCTCTTAGAAGTTATAGTTCACTTCCTTTGGCTGAGAATTACTTTCCACATATCATTTTTCCAAATCTGTTGATGAACTGACTCCTCATAATGGGAGTAAACTAGATCAGTGACATGGCTCTCACTGGAGCAACCTTGAAGCATTTCAATAGGCTCCTCAATGAGTTCAGATGTAGGCTTCTTGGCCTTCTCCCTTTGCTTCTCTATGCAAGAAGTGTTATAGGCTTCCATCTCCACGTCAATGGAGGACTGATGGAAGATCACTTTTTCATTTTCTGCAAACCCACTTGGTTCTAGAGAGTACAAATCGGTCCATCTTGATCTTTGAATCTTGACTAGGGTAAAGAGTTTTAACAGCATGTCCTGGGACCTTATAGAGGTCACCTTCACGAACTCCAATCACAATGGTTGAGTTTATACTTCTACCTTTAGACCATATCAAAACTTTTCCTTCTAAGAAAGTTACATAGTACCCCTTGTCTTCTAAAATTGTCACTGAAATAACATTCTTCTTTAGAACAGGAACATATAAAATTTCCTCAACATTAATTAATGTACCTGAATCAAGCTGTATGTTGGTTGAACCAACCCCTTTAATGTCAAAGGTACTTCCATCTTCAAGTTCCACTTTCTTGTGAAACTGCTTCGCCTTAATGGTTGCTAGGGTCTTGTTGAGTCCAGTCATATGCTTGGTGGCTCCACTCTCTATCCACTAGGAATCTGATTGGTTGGAGATGGAACTTGAAAGTGCAGAAGTCAAGTAATATTCTTTTCCTTGATCTAGCGTCTTGGTCTCAACCCTTGACCTATTATGTTGAGGTTGTTTTTCTTTGGTAGCAACTGAAACATGATGTTTCCTTTTATGCCAATTCTTGTTAGATGATTTTCTGCACTCCCATGCATAATGACCATGCTTACCACAGTTATAACACTTAACCCTTTATTTAAAAAAATAATTACCTCGAGGTTCTTTACTGTTGTCCTTGTGTGGTGAGGGATTCTTTCCTTTCTTTGTTTTGACGACTAGAGCTTGATTCTTTTCTTGTGGGGGCACATATTTGCTTTGGATCATGCTTTCTTCATCTAAACAATCATGCCACCTCCTTTCAAAGTTGGGCTGAACCCCTCTTCCATTTACTGAAGCCAAGAATGTCTCCCAAGTTGTAGGAAGGCCATCAAACACTGTCTGCACAAGATCATCGTCTTCTACCTTATCTCCAATGGCTAGGAGTTGATCTCTTATCTGAGCGATCCTGGAAATGAAAGTTGCAATAATCTCTTCTTTCTCCATCTTAAGCGATTTGAGTTGCTTCTTCAAGGCTCTTCTCTGAGTAGGAGCTTTCTTCTCATAAAGGTTAGTTAGAGTATCGAAGCATTCTTTGGTTGTCCTTAACGAAGCTTTGGTTAACACAACCATCATGTTATCTTTGACTGAGTTAAAGATAACCTACTTTGCCTTGGCTTGCATTCTTCTTGAATGTTTCTCTTCCTTGGGATGTAGTGGGCTCTTCAACAACTCTAGTAACCAAATCATCTAGATCACTTTCTTCAAGGATGTTTAGGATCCTAACCTTCCATGCATTGAAGTTGGAGGCTCCCTCAAGCCAATCTTCCGATTTTACTAAAGGAGTAGTCATCTTAACCTTTACTTGTCAACTTGAAGAGTAAGCTTCTGTGAAGTATAGATCTTGTCTTAGGATCGATGTAGTTTATGTTGGCTGCAAAATAAAGTTAGCTACACCCTAAGCTCTGATACCATGTTGAATTTTAAGGGTTAGATGAGTTTTAAGTAACAAAATTTAATACATGAACATATAATACTCAGCTTCACATTAAGACTACATAAATTAAACTGTAATAAAACATAACAACATAACTTTCATCTCTTTCAACTAAACGCTCAACTGGTCACTGCATTAACTTTAACGCTCTGTTGGTCACTGCGTTAATGTTGATCATTTAGATGTTTCATCAATTGTCTTTAACAGAAAAATAATAAATAACATGTACAATAAAATAAATCTCCAAAAAAATGCAGAGAATGACTAAGTTACGTACCTTGAGAGAGAGATAGTTTTAGGTAGAAGTGAACAAACCTCAAATGCTCCAATCAAAATAGCAGTTTAGTCACACTAACACACATTCATATTGCTAAAGATGACTTACACAATCAAGCTCACGAAATCACGTGTGAGATCATGTTGATGTGTTCATAACCAAGATAGGATAGAAACCGCATTCAAAAGAAAAACACACTGACACACAATCACGGTGGAGAGCAATGAAGCTGGGATAAACTACAGGGACAAATTGTGAAGCAAGCTCGTGAGAACTCACACAGAGATTAATCATAAAGTTGGGTTAGGAGGTACGAACTCACACAGAGATCAATCGCAGAGGGTGGTCATGAGGTAAGCACTCACACAGAGACAAGTCGGGCCAGTAAGCAATGACCCGTAAAACAAAATCGCAGAGGTCATTGTGAGGCAAAATTGCAGAGCATTCGCAAACAACCGGCAGAAAGAAATCCCATGGAGAAACGACGCAGACAACTAGTGGATAAAACACGCAGGAAGCAAGTGAGAAAGGTGCGGATCCGACAGACAAGAACGTGAAGAAAATCACGTTGAGGTAAATCCGTGAGATGAAGAATCACAATCTCAAAGTCTCACAGGTGATCGATTCACACTCGAGAGCCATAGTTTGATGATTAAAAGTATATGTTGAATAATACTTATATAGGTTGTGAGTCAAAACACTTAGGTTAAAATAGGAACAAGATAAATAATAAAGTGGTACAAAAATAATACAAGGTCAAAATATAAAGTAACAATGGTCTAAGGTTTTATAAAAATAACTTAGGATAAGACTAAATGGTCCAAAAGTATTTATTAATAAAATCATAAAGATTTTATTAATAAGACTATAAAATAATCATACAATGAATTTATAATAGTCATAAAGTGAAAGTACAAAGGTTCAACATAAAGTAAATAGTCCAAAACCATAAGTGGCTCAAGGGTCCTTTAACATAAAGTAACCATAACAATAATTGGTCCAATGGTCCTTTAATAAATCATAAGGTATACACTTTAGGATAAAATCCATAAAGTAGGAGTCGTCATAATCAAAGGTGCACACAAGTGGGAGTGCTAGGACCAAGTAAGAATAGGACCATGAGTCAATCAACTACAAGATTAAAGTGAACCGTAAAGGTGGACAAGCATTCAATTATGACCAACAAGACCAAAGACTTTACTCTCTCTCAAGGTAGATAGTTTAATATATTTTGTCATTGATGTATAATGGGAAGATCCAAATGGATGGTACAATCCTTTTTTCCTTAACACTACTCCTAAGGGTTAGGTGCTAGGGACATCGTCAAGGAATGGTCAGTCCCTTGAGAAGCAACCTAGAAATAACCGATTAGGAGAGGGGACATCATTATATTCCATTCGTAACAAATGTATTTCAACCTTAGGCCGAGTTTCAGTCTCACACTGAATTAGGTTGATCAATCCTTGGGCCCTGATCAGGGCCTCCATTCTCTCGCAGAATGGTTCTCAGTACTAAGATGAGTTTTAGTCGCACAGTGAAAGTTGATCAACTACCTGCAGTAAATACTTGGACATCGTGTCCTTGGTTCAATACCAGAATATATCTTTGCCTCTACCTGTAGGCTCTACTTGGACATCGTGTCCCTGGTCCCAGACTAGAATACCCTAGAGGCATATAGGGACCCTAGCCACATGCTAGGAGCTTTGCCATGGCATCAACCTGCTTGGTCCTAGACCAAGAACCCAAGGAGACTACTAGGGGCCCTAGGGTACCTTCTAGGGTCTTAATCTGCCCTAGTCAACTCGCTAGGATACCATTCTCTGAGAATGGGTCTCGTAAGTGAACTAAAATTAACACTATTAACATTGCACTAGATTTCACAAAGATTTGAAACCAAACTTTAATTATTTCCCTAATTACTCTTTCAAAATTTCATCGATAAGTTGTTATTCATTTGTATCTTTCATGCGTGCCAATATTTTATCCATTAATGTCATACTAGTCATGCTTTAACCATTACATAATACTACCAATTGTCATTCAAACGAAAACATTTGTGAATTTGATAACGAGAACATCCAATTTTTTCTTGGTAAACTGGTTTTTGTCATAAAATGCAAAGAAATTCGATCTGGTAGTAGAGCTCTTTGCTTCTTCACATTTGGAGTTTTTGCAGTCCGGCAACAAAAGTTTCTTTGGAATCATTAAGGTATAAGGGGTGTTCAATTCAATTTTGGCAACAAATAGGTATGTTTTCGAACTTCTTTCGATTTCCAAATTCAATTTTTGGAAATTAAAAAAACACAATTATGCCATGTGTTTATGTAATTTGAATAAAATCTTTTAATTGTATTCAATGCTCGGATGCTTAGTTAGTTTTATTCTCTTTGAATTAGGATTTATCTACTCTTTAAGTGGCACCCCAGATATTTGCATCTAAAACCCTAAAGTCTTCTCCAAAAGCAAAGAGAAAACTCATTGAGATTTCAGACACCGAGCAAGAAGAAATGGCTCATTAGAATTTAATAGATCAGAAATTGAGACTCCCAAATTAGAACTTAAGGATACAAAGGCCATTGTAGGCAATCGAGTTGATTTCCCTTCATGGGGTTAGTTATTTCGAAGAATCAAAGAAGAATATTATCTTGGAGTAATACCTCTTAGTGACCCCTAATTTAGAGATGTGGATGATGTAGTGTTTATCAACATTAGGCACTCCCATCTTCACAATGTAGCTACTAGAACCCCTATTCTCCCCTGTATAGATGCAATTCAATGGATTATTCAACACACATGCTAAAAACTAGGACATGTTGATGAAAATGAATGAAGATCCTTATACCGACATTTTCGAATCTTACTAGGCTAAGGTAAGATAGGCAGGCCTATCACCATGTGTTTATAGCCTAACCAAAAGTTTCAATTAGTCCTCAAGTAAGTAATATTTGGGACTAATGCCAGTTTTATATTTAAGTTTTTAAAATGAAAGAAAATAAAAATAAAAATAAAAACGAAAAAATAATTATTGGCAGATTTATACAAGAGAAAATTTAAGGTTGCAGATATGAAAGAGCAATACCAATAGGTTCTAAAAGGTAATGTTAGATTTTTACAGTTTAATCAAAGTGATATAGGATCTTATCTGAGAGAATAATATGCACAAAAAAAATCACAAGAGACAAGAGACACAAAGATTTTCCNCCCATATTTGACATTAATTAAATCATTTTTGTCTTATTCCTAGATTCCCTCTCTATGCTAGTTGACTTCCACATGTTCCTAGAAGTCAATACTTGCTAAATTGGGTCATGGAGTGCTTTGGAATCATCATGGAAACATATTTAGCATGTCTACTTTATTCTTGATTCCTTAAAGCACATATCTGCTTTTTCTGAAAGCTACCTTGCTTTATAACGGTTTTAAGGCATAAAGGAAAAGCTAGTCTACAGGAACTTGCCTTGTTTTTTGACCACATCATCCTCCTTCCTTTTCTCCAAAAAAAAGCATGAATGAGTTGTCTTTCCACCACTTATTATCTTTCCCACTTGCTTTAGCTAATTTGTGAGGATCTTCATAGATTTGGAAAGTCCTTTTTGCACCTATGGGGGATTTGGCTTGATTTAGTAAGCCTGCTTTTTGACCAATTTGAATAGCAACCTAGTGCTTTCGATTATCTCATGTAATTATATATTTGAACAGCCTATTACTTCATATGGTTGGCGTATGTACACTAATTCAATACAGGATTAGGTTATGCTCTAATTTCATTCTCATTTTGTGTGAATTTTGCATGTTTGATTAACAATTTTGTGAGTGTAATTGATCTATTAGTTGGGTTCAATTTCCACATGGTATCAGATCCTTTGTAGATTGATTTCTCTCCTTCCAAATTGTTTTTGCAGGTTCGATATCATTGACTAGGAGCGCATTTTGTTGATTGAAGGGCACAGGAGTTGAGATATGGACCAATCTCAAAGGATCATCTTGACTCCTTTAAATTTCTTCAAATGGAAAGCTGAGATGGAGATATTGTTGAGAGAGAAAGATCTCTACAGGGTTACCATGGCTACTAAGGCAGAGCCCAATGTAGCTGCAAAGAAAATCAAATGGCACAGCAGGAGGGATGAGCCCTATGGTCTTTTGTGTTTGACTATTTAAAGAGACCTCCTCTTTCATCTTGATTCATTGACATCTCCTAATGAGGCGTGGGAGAAGCTTGAAGATATTTTTGGAAAGATAGATGAGATGAGAGGACATCAAATCGAGAATGAATTGATCTCCTTGAGTCCTAGTAGCTTCGAATCATTGCAACTCTATTTTACCAAGTTTAAGGCCCTTTTTTTGCAGTTAAAACAATGTGGGATTGAAAAGGAGAAGCAACTAGTTTTTACCATTCTCTCAAATCTTGGTCCCGACTATTCAATGTTTGTTTCGACCTTCTATGCCACTAAATTGATAGCTAGAACCTGGAAGATACCTAAGCTTGTTGAGTTCATGGAATCCCTCACCCAGGAGAAAGATAAGTTGGTGACGATGGGCACCATCAAACCTTCCAAAGACCAAGCTTTGGTTGCTGGAGATCCAAAGTTGGATTCAAAAAGAAAGAAAAAAGCTAAAAAACCACCTAAGCAAAAGAGAGACAAGGCAAAGTCTCAAGAGGAGTCCTTAGGCTCCAAGAAGAACCCTTAGAAGAAGAAGAACAAAGGAGAAATGAGCAAGTGCACATATTGCAGTAAGGGCTATCATCCTAAGAGCTCTTGTATGAAAAAGAAAATTGACATGTTGACCCAACTCCTAGAGAAGAACAACATCTCCCTTCTTGATTGCTCAAAGAAGAGGGAAGGAGGACCAAATTCAAAAGACAAGGAGAGAGTACATGCCTTGGTTGCTGGAACCTCAAGCTCACCTAGCTTCATCATTGATTCTGGAGCTTCCAAACATATGGTTTTGACAAGGGAGATTTTTTCCTCTCTTGACATGTCGAAAGTTCCACCAAGAGTTTTGGGAGATAACTCTCTGACTGACAGCATGTGAAAGGGTACATTAGAGGAAATTTCACCTCAAAATGGGCCTCCTAAAAAAATTAATAAAATAATAGTTAAAATAATAAAATAATATTTATCAATTTTGGAGGAAGAAAAGAAAAAAACTATTTTTTTGTTTGTATTTTCGACATATCTCCCCTTGTTTTTACTCAAAGTTCGATCAGGAGAGCTCGTTGGATGGGGAATTAAATTCCACATCCAACGAGTGTCCACTCGGCATACTTTTGACGGACCCTGCTCCCCCAAAAACAAGAAATACCTGGAAAAAAACGTGGTGCTGATGTCAACATCACGTTTTTTTTCAAGTATTTCTTGTTTTTGGAGGAGCAGGGTCCGTCAAAAGTATGCTGAGTGGGTACTCGTTGGATGCGGAATTTAATTCTGCATCCAACAAGCTCTCCCGATCGAAATTTGAGTAAAGAAATGTGGAGATATGTCGAAAATACAAACAAAAAAAGTAGTTTTTTTTTAATGATACCTATCCCCAAATTTATATTAAAAAATTGTTTAAATTCTATACGGTATTTCAAATTTAAAGCAATTTCATTGGCTAACACTATGACATGGAATTTGAGTTAAAGTTAAAAGGCCCACTTTGAGTTGAAATTTCCTCTAATGGGATTGATCTTGACCATGGTAATTTCAATAATGTGTTGTATATTCCAAGTCTTGCTTCTAATATCTTGTCAGTGTATCAGATGACTCACACTGGGTCTCCAAAGAAAGTCATCTTCTCCCCCAATGAAGTTGAAATCACTAAGATTCTGAATGGTAAAGTCATAGCAAAAGGTGTTGTTGATCACACTTCGAAGGTATACAAGTTTTCCCATTTTCTACTTTACTCAAACCTCTCTGCTCTTCTTACTCATGCTAATGAAGCAAGCAAGCTTTGGCATGAAAGATTTGGCCATCTTAACTACAAGTATCTTTCTTATTTGAGTGACAAAGACATGGTCATAGGGTTACCAAAGATCAAGTTTCTAAGTGAGTCTATCAAGGTTGTGTCCTAGGAAAACACCTAGAGCACAAGTATGAGAGAGCTAGTCATGAGAGAACCTATGCACCTCTTGAGTTGATCCACGATGACATTGTTGGTCTATTCCCTCATATTTCTATGAGTCAAGCCAAATATGCACTCACCTTCATAGATGATTTTTCTAGGTATTGTTGGGTTTACTTCTTAAAGCATAAGTCTGAATTTTTTTACCTCCTCAAAGTCTTTAGAGCCTTGGTTGAAAACCAGCCTGGGAGGAAACTCAAGATCCTCAGATCTGACAATGGTGGTGAGTATGTCAAGTCTGAGTTCATCCAGTATTGCAAAGATGCAGGTATCCAGATGCGACATTCTAATCCTTACACACCACAACAAAATGGTGTTGCTGACATAAATAACAGATCACTGAAGGATATGGCAACTTGCATGATGGAGGCTAAAACTTTGCCACCAAAGTTTTGGGTTGAGTCTGTAAAATGTGCATCCTATATCCAAAATAGGGTGCCACAAAAGCAACTTGATGGTATGACTAAGTTTTGAATATTTGAGTGGGCACAAGCCATATGTGACCCATTTCAGGATTTTTGGCTCAAAGGCTTGGGCTAGAATTCCAACTGAAAAGAGGAAGGATTTGAAACCCCAAATCCAAGAGTGCCTATTTTTTGGGTATTCTGAAGATTCAAAAGGGTACAAGTTGATCAACTTGAGCACTAACAAATCTTTCATTGAAAGAAGTGTTTAGTTCAAAGAAGAGCCCTTAGCAATAGTTGAAGTTGGAGAGTCCTCTTCACCACCACAGCCATTGATTGTAAGTGAAGAGACTAATGAGTTTGTTGATTCTGATATGTCTGATAATGATGAATTAATTGCAGATCCTAACATCCCCACAAGACCAAAGTGGGCAGCAAGGACCATTCATGCAATTGGGGAACTAGCTGGAAATTCTAATGACATTAGGAGGACTAGATCTCAATTTGAGAGTGCCCTTTGTGTGAAAAATCGAATCTTTGTTGAGAAGTGTTATTTGATGATAGATTTTGATCCACAGAAATATGAATATGCAACACATGATCCAAGATGGCAAACAACCATGAAAGAAGAATTCAACTCGCTCCAAAAGAACAACACATGGGAGCTGGTTGATCTCCCCCCGGGGAGAAAGCTAGTGAAGTGTCAGTGGGTCTTTAAAATTAAGTTTGTTGTTGATGGTTCACCTTTGAAACATAAGGAAATATTGGTATCCAATGGCTACTCTCAGGTACATGGTATTGATTACAATTAAACCTTTGCACCAGTTGCAAAGATGGACTCCATAAGGCTAGCTCTAGCCATTGCAACTTCGAAGCAATGGGAAGTACATCACATGGATGTGAAGTGTGCCTTTTTGAATGGAGATCTGAATGAAGAGATTTATATGCAGCAACCAAAATGTTTTTTATCTAATCCATCTTTAGTGTGCAGGTTAAAGAAATCAGTGTATGTGCGCAAGCAAGCCCCGAGGGCTTTGAATGCCAAGATTGATGGATTTCTGTTGTCACTGAGTTTTGTTCGATGAAAGTCTGATCCTAATGTCTATTTGAAGTTGATTCATGGTTCTTTAATGATTATTGTTCTCTATGTGGATGACCTACTGATTATAGGAATTTCAAAGAAAGAGATTACCTCCTTGAAGGATGCAATGAACCATTCATTTTCTATGACAGATTTGGGATTGTTGAGGCAATTCTTGGGTCTCGAAATTGCTCAATCCCAACATGGAATCAAGGTTCATCAGTTAAAGTATGCTTCATATTTTCTCACCAATTTTAGCATGAAATATTGCAAGCCAAGCAAGACTCCATTCCTTTAAGGAGTTAATATTGAGGAAGCAGGTTCTTCTCCTATGGTAAATAATACACTGTATATGTAGTTTATTCGGTGTTTGATTTATCTTACACATAATCGACCTGACTTATATTATGCAGTTAATGTGGCTTCAAGATACATGGATCAGCCTAATGAGATCCATTGGAGAGCAGCCAAGAGCATCCTAAACTTTGTTCAGGGAACAAGTACTCATGGAATTTTCTACAAAGCAAAATCTGACTTGAAGCTAGTTGTATTTACTGACAGTGATTGGGAATGTGACAACAAAGATCGAAATTATACCTCAAGATATGTGTTCATGCTTGTAGAAGGACCAATCGGCTGGTCCAATAAGAAGCAGAGTTCCATAGCACTCTTATCTATAGAGGCAGAGTATAGAGGAGTTGTAAATGCAACTACTCAATGTTTATGGTTGCAGGGGATACTTGGAGAATGTGGTTTCGAATCATAGTTTTCAATAGTAATCTATTGTGACAATCAAAGCACCATTCGAATCTCCACTGATCCAGTTCAAAGACAAAGAACCAAGCACATTGAGATCCATATGCACTATATCAGAGAGCTTGTGCATGATGGTACCATTGCTCTACTCTACTGCGCATCTTCAGAACAAGTAGCAAATATATTCACCAAAGTATTATGTGAGAAGACCTTCAGTAATCTCAAATCAATGCTGGGGATTGTTGATCATGTGGTGAAGAATGATTGATAACAAGATTTCCAAAATTTTGTTTTTTGTCCATGTTTAAGGGAGGATTTTCCCACTGGATTTTTGCCTCTTTCCTTGGTTGTATGGACATGCAGTATGTAAAAGGGTGACTAATCCTTGTTTCTACGTCCTATAATTTTCTGATATTTACTCATAAAGTCAGGCTTAAAGGGGGGGGGGGGGGGGTGTTAGAATAATCAACCCATAGTTACCCATATTTGACATTAATTAAATCACTTTTGTCTTATTCCTAGATTCCCTCTCTATGCTAGTTGACTTCCACATGTTCCTAGAAGCCAATACTTGCAAAACTGGGTCATGGAGCACTTTGTAATCATCCTAGAAACATATTTAGCAAGTCTTCTTTATTCCTGGTTCCTTAAAGTGCATATCTACTTTTTCTGAAAGCTACCTTTCTTTACAATACTTTTAAGGCATAAAGGAAAATCTAGTCTAAGGGCACTTGCCCTTTTTTTTGACCACATCATCCTCCTTCCTTTTCTCCAAACAAAAGCATGACTGAGTTGTATTTCCACCACTTATTAGCTTTCCCACTTGATTTAGCTAATTCGTGAGGATATTCATAGATTTGGAAAGTCCTTTTTGCACCTATGGGGGATTTGGCTTGATTTAGTAAGCTTGTTTTTTGACCAATTCGAATAGAAACTTAGTGATTTAGAATATCTCATGTAATTATATATTTGAGCAGCCTATTACTTCATATGGTTGGTTTATGTACACTTATTCAATACAAGATTAAGTTATGCTCCAATTTCAGTCTCCTTTTGTGTGAATTTTGCATGTTTGATTGCAATTTTGTGAGTGTAATTGATCTATCACTTGGGTTCAGTTTCCAAATTCCTCGGGGAAACCATAAAAAAGAAAACCCCACAACTTCCTTAGAGATAGAATGAGCACCAGCAGAAAAAGTAAAACCTAAAAGAATAAATATGATCTTCGACAGCTTTTCTCTCTCTTACTTGTGTGAGCTAGTCCTCTCACTCTCATGCACTATTGATGAGTGAGTGTGTGTTATCAAATAGAGAGTCTCACTCTCTATTTATACCTAATTTCCACTTGACATTTTCCCTACATGGTCGAATTCTCAAGGAGAGTCTAATAACCCTAATATAACTCAACTGAGGGGTCTAATGCCCCGACATACAATGGAGGGTATGTTAGGATTATTAATCCTCCCCTGGTCAAATGTCTATTAGATTATTTTAGTCTAACTTAGGAACCTTAATTAATTATTTGGGTCCACTAGTACAATTGGGTCCACTTGGCCCAATGGGGCCACATGTACTAGTCACTAGAGTGTGGGGAACACTACTAGAGGTTAATTTCCACTTACTGCATGTGCATGCATCAGTTTGGGTGCCTCCTAGACTAATCCCTACATTTTAGGATCCACTGGGAGTCTCGACACCAACCTACTTCATTTAGTTGGAGTTAGTACTAGTTAGTCTTAGTTAGCTTCCAGTTAGTTCACAATCAGTTAGCTAGCGCTAGCTTTGCATGGTTGCATGTGGAGAAGGCGCCTTTTCCCACCTACCACAGGCAGTTGCACTGAGTTAACTAGTTATTGCTAATTGTATGAGTTGGTTGGACATCTGGAGTTGATTGATGGACTCCGATATTGATTGAGACACCATGAGTTAGATGTTCAGTTAGATACAGTCACATCCAATGGGGAGATTTGAATCCACCCCTAATTGATTCAAAATATTTTCCTATGTAAACTATTGTAACACCAGATTTAATTAATGTGAATGATACTCTAAATTCTTGAGCAATACTCATTCATTTCCTGTGTGGTTTTTTTTGTTCAGATTGTATCTTCATACTCCTTTTATTGCAATTATAATTTTGAACTATCTGCTTGAAGATCTAAATGGAATTCAAATTATAATATGGTATCAGAGCCTTCTCAGGTAGGATTCATGTTTGTTTCTCTCCATTGAACATCAGAAGCAGCTGGATACAAAAGTTATCTTGCTTCCTCTGGATTTATTCAGAGTGGTGGTGCGGGCGTGACGAACCCTAAAAAAATGTTCATGTTGAGAGGAAGAGAATGATTCTAATAGTTCAAATGTTTTAGTGTTTTTGTAGTTAAAATCTACAGGTGCTACGTAACTTGTGTGAAGTTTTGTGATCTCTCATCCAAGAGAATTATGGATTCTCAATCTCCTACTCCTCGGATCCTCACAACTTCCAGTTATATTGATTGGAGGATTGATATGTAGCTGGCCTTGCGCAAGCATGGCTACCATAGGATAGTACTTGGAAGGGAGGTCGAGCCCCATCAGCCTATTGAAAGAAACAAGTTTCTGAACCGCTTGGATGAAGCATTCGGTTATCTATGTACTTATATATCGAGATATCTCCTCTTCCACCTAGAAGGTTCGAGGACACCCAGAGAATCCTGGGAGAAGCTTGAGAACTTGTTTGGCAAACAAGATGACCTTCGGGGACACCTCCTAGAGAATGAGTTGGTAGCTTTACATCCCAACAATTTCAAAACAATAGAGCAGTTCTTTACTAAATTCAAGTCTCTGGCACTCCAATGCAAACAGTGCGGAATTGAGCGGAAGGATGAGCAAAATGTCCTTTCTATTCTTAGCAAACTCAGCCCAGAGTATTTTGTATTTGATTCTATATTTCATTCCAAACGGGAGGGCTTCCCTGATTGGAAAATTCCTTTATTAGATTCTTTTTCCGAGTCCTTAATCAAGGAGCAAGAGAAATTGATTCGAATGGGATTCATCAATACCTCCAAAGATCAAGCTCTCCTAGTTACTGACTCTTCCAAAGCGCAAGAAAAGGGGAAATCAAAGAAGAAGGAGCCTAAAGCAGCTGATTCGAAGCCTAAACAAAATCAACAAACTTTCGAAGCATCCTCCGACGCCAAGAAAAAGAAGAAGTTCGAAAAGAAGTTATGTCCTTATTGTAAAAAGGGTTACCATCTTGAAGAATATTGTATGAGGAAGCAACTTGATGAAATGTCCACTCTTCTCAAGAAGCATAACATTTCTCACCCACATAGAGAAAAGAAGCCTGATGAGGAACCACAAACAGAAGATGATGAAAGGTGCCATCCTTTAAAAGCTAGCCTTACACAAACTACTGCATACATAATTGATTATGAAGCTTCCAATCACATGGTTGCTTCCAAAGAATCCTTCTTGGCCCTCACACTATCAAAGGAGTTTAACATTCACATGGGAGATGATTCCCAGATTCCAACAGAAGGAAGGAGCTCAGCCAGAGCGAAACATGGTGAGTTCAAGAATGTCCTTTATGTGCCCTCCCTTGCTGCTAACCTGTTGTATTTTTATCATATGACTCATACAGGCTCTCCCAAGAGAGTTACATTCGATTCAGAGACAGTTGAGATTACAGAAAAAGCCATTGGATAACTTATAGTGAAAGGTATTGCAAGTCACTCTACCAAAGCTTATGAGTTCTCACCTTTTTTACTTGTCTCTCCTCTTACAACTTTATTGTCTCATGCTAACAATAACAGCAAGATTTGGCATGAGAGATTTGTCCATCTCAATTTCAAATATATGCAACATTTTCACAATGATAAAATGGTTGAAGTTTTTCCCTCCATCCAAACTTCCAATGGAGTATGTGTTGGTTGCTTGATAGGTAAGCATCCTGAAAAGAAGTATGATGTTGGGAAGGCACATAGAGCTACCTCTATACTTGATTTGAGACATAGTAATGTAGTTGGACCTATGCCCACAAACTCCATTAATGGTTGTAGGTATTTCCTCACCTTTATTGATGTTTTTTCTAGGTACTGCTGGATCTACTTCATGAAACAAAAATCAGAAGTTTTTGAGACTTTTAAAGATTTTATAGCTATGGTTGAGAACAGTTTCAGCAAGAAAATCAAGTCTATAAGATTTGATAAAGGAGGAGAGTACATCAAAGGATATTTTCAGAGTTTCTGTGAATCAGAGGGGGTTCGAATGGAGCACTCAGTTCCATACACACCACAACATAATGGTGTGGCTGAGAGGAAGAACATATCACTAAAAGAGATGGAAACATGCCTTCTCCATGCCAAACATCTACTTCCTTCTCTTTGGGCTGAAGCAATAATTTGTGCTTCGTATTTGCAAAATAGGGTGCCCCACAAGTCAGTGGTTGGGGTCACTCCATTCAAAGCACTACATGGGAATAAGCCCAATGTCTCTCATGTAAGATTTTTTGGTTCCAAAGCTTCGGCCAGAATACAACTTGACAAGAGGAAGGCCTTCCAAGACCAACGTAGCAAATGCATTCTACTGGGATATGCAAAAGATGCAAAAGCTTGCAAATTGATGGAGGTTGCAACCAGAAGATGCTTCATTGAAAGGAGTGTCCAGTTCGAAGAAGATCAGTTGTATGACACACCTCCAGCAGCACAGGAAGGTATAACTATTTCTCCTCCTATTTTTGATGATGATGATGTGCTACATGTTTCATATTTAGATGAAGAAGATCACATTCAACATGATCTTGTTATGGAGACTGAATCTCAAGAGATTCTAGATCCAGATCCAATACCCATTCATAAGCAGAATCCTAAGCCCAGATGGGCTCAAAATCTCCTTGATACAGTTGGAAGTGGTGCTGGAAATCCAAAAGATAGAAGAAGAACAAGGTCCCGGTATCAGAATGAACATGCTGCACTATCCATCACATATTCGCTCCCTACAGAGTGGTGTAGCAAGGTTCTAGGTCGGTGCTATTTGATGATGGCGAATGATCAGCTACATGGCCCACCGAAGCAGAAACTTGATCATTCCCTACCTTCACCATCCAAAAGAGACAAACAAAATCATCAGTTCAAAAGTACATTGAGAGGTTCATTGATGGGCCATGCTGCTGCATAGAGCTGCAATTTTGCAGTTATGTTTATTCAAGTTATTTTTCTAAGGAGGAAGCTTCTTTCTTCTAAAGGTAGCTTGCATGCTTTCTATTTTCTGCTTATTTTTAGGGGGGGGGGTTCCCATGAGGTTTTCCCCTATTACCTCAGTTGTAATAAGTAGCATTTTATCTTTTAGATTATACATGGGTGGCTTATGGGCTTGTTGCCAGGTCCCACAGTTGTCCAAGTTAGGATTCAAGGGGGGTGTTAGGATTATTAATCCTCCCTTGGTCAAATGTCTATTATATTATTTTTTCCTAACTTAGGAACCTTAATTAATTATTTGGATGTAGGCCTAGCCTCCATGTAGGTCTTCATCATCTCTACGAGCAATCCATCAAGTAGGTACATCCTAGGACTTATTATATGCCTCTTGGAAAACCTATAGGATCCTACTGCTACCTCATCATCTTCAGATCATCTCATCGTCACATGGAGCACAACCCCAGATACACATAACACAACACTTACATCCATCGGCATGGGAGGACAAACCTACCACCATCCGGGAAAGGCTCAGCATTTACATCAACGACCATGGGAGGAGAAACCTACCACCATGTCGGAAAAGATTCAGTATTTACATCAACAACCGTGGGAGGACCAACCTACCACAATGTTGGAAAAGCTTGGCAATTACATCAACGACCATAGGAGGACCAACCTACCACCATGTCGGAAAATCCCGACAATTAGATCAACAACCATGGGAGGACTAACCTACCACCATGTCAGAAAATCCTATGTGTATCAGCGTCTTCTAGACTCGTCACTTCTCCTTGGAAGGAACCTCGATCCGAAGTACACCAAGCTTCTCTTTGAATTACTCAAATTTCACTCTGGCTAGCAGCTTGGTCCATACATCGGCTATCTACTCGTCTGTTGCAACATACTGGAGCTTCACTGCTCCTCTCTGCACCATATCCCTGATATAGTGATACTTCAACTAGATATGCTTCAACTTTTCATGGAACACCGTGTTCTCAGACAACTTCACACAACTTTGTTTGTTGCAATATATACAAGTAGCATCCAACTAGAGATCAAATAAATTACAAAGTAGCTTCATCAGCCATATTGCCTCGCAACTAGCTAGACAAGATGCAACATACTCTGCTTCGGCTGTACTTAGTTCCACACAAGATTGCTTCTTACTAAACCAAGAGATCACACCTGATCCCATACCGAAGCAGCACCCCAAAGTGCTCTTCCTATCAATGGCACTGCCTGCCCAATCCGAATCCACATAACCCTCCAGGTTAATCTTCTGATTCGCATCATACTTGAGCCCATAATCAACTTTACCCTTCAGGTACCTCAGAATATGATTTGCAGCAATCGGGTTAACATGTCTCGGATCTGTCAGGAACTCACTCAATGTATTCACAACAAAGCAAATATCTAGTCTCGTATTCGTCAGGTACATTAAGGATCCAATCATTTGACGATACATCATGGCATTACGCAACTCTGATGAAGCATCACTTAATAGCTTCAGGTTCAATTCCATAGGTGTGGCCATGGCCTTGCATTCCATCATCCCAAACCTCTTCAGAATCTCCACTGCATACTTCCTTTGTCCAAGGAGTATTCCACCTACACTCTGCCACACCTCCATAACTAGAAAGTAGTGCATCATACCCAAGTCCTTCATCTCGAACTCGACAGCAAGCTTCCTCTTTATGTCAACAATCAACCCATCCTCACTTGTCACAAATAGGTCATCTACATACAGTAGGAGTATCACTAGGTTCCCTTCCTCAACCTTGTAGTAAAGGTTGGAATTCGCTTTACTCTTGGTAAAGCCCAAACTAGTCAGGAAGCTTTCAATCCTGTTGTACCACGTCCCGGGTTCCTGTTTTAAACCATACAATTCTTTCTTCAATTTGCACACATGAGTCTCCCTGTCATGTGTCTCAAATTCTAGTGGCTTCTCCACATACACTTTCTCTTCCAGTACACCATTCAAGAACGTGGTCTTGACATCCATCTGGTGTATGTTCCATTTCATCACTGCATCCAGAGCAAGTACTGATATGATGGAAGTGTATCTGGCTACAGGTGCAAAAGTTTCTTCATAATCTATCCCTTCCTTCTAGGAGAAGCCATGTTCCACAAATCTTGCTTTAGATTTCTCTATGTTGCCATCTGCAGGATGCTTGATCTTGTAGATCCACTTGTAAGTCACAACAGACTTCCCTACTGGTCTTGGGACCACATCCCAGACATCATTCTTCATGATTGACTAGTATTCTTTGATCATGGCATCTTTCCATTCTTTCTTCTCGATTGCTTCCTCATAGTTTGAAGGTTCTTTGTTAATGATGTCACACAGCAGGGCTACATAACTGGAGTATGGCTTAGGTCTCTTCCTTTCTTTGTGTATTCCTTCTGGAACGCCATATCTCTCTGCATCTAGGATAGATTCTCATACCCATGCTGGTTTTCTCTTATAAGAATTCTTCTCACGGAGTGGAGCTACAGGTTCCTGAGTTCTTCTATTTCTCGATCTTCTTCTGGAATTTCTACATTTATTGTTGTATCTCGGATCCTGGGTACTTTTGTTTCTTCAATGTCTTTATGGATTTGTGGATTTGTGGATTTGTAACAGGTATCTTTATGGATTTGTGATATGTTGAATCTTTGTTGAATGTTACATCCCTGCTGATGTCGATCTTCTTGAATCCTGGGAAATATATTTTGTAATCCTTTAAGCTTTCACTATATCCCACAAATATACCCTTCTCTCCTGAAGGATTTAACTTCGTCCTTTTCTCTTTCAGAATGTGTATGTACATTGGGCAACCAAATATTCTAAGATGGTTGACTTTTGGTTTCTTGCCAGAGAAGGCTTCTTCTGGTGTCTTATTCTCAAGTACTCTATGTGAAGTACGATTGTGTACATACACAGCTTCCCTAGCAGCTTCTACCCATAGATGCATAGGAAGATCCTGATCATGAAGCATTGCCCTTACTGCTTTCATAATTGTTCTATTCTTCCTTTCTGCAACTCCATTCTATTGTGGATTATATGGGGTGGTCAACTTCCTCTTAATCCTTGACTCTCTACATGATAATTCCTTGAATTCTTCTGATGTTAATTCTCCGCCATTGTCTAATCGAAAGGTCTTGATTTTCTTCTCTGTGTGGTTCTAATCGAAAGGTCTTTGAATTCCTTGAACTTATTGAATACTTCATCCTTGCTTTTCAAGAAATATATCCATGTCTTCCTAGAAAAATAATCAATGAAAGAAACATAATATACATACCCACTCAATGAACTGGATGACATCGGACCGCATACATCAGAGTGGATAGTTTCCAAGATTCATTTTGCCTTGCTTTCGCTACTTGGAAATGTCTTCTTTGTGTTCTTTCCCTTCGCACATCCTTTGCAAACGTTTTCATGATTTACCTAGATTTCTAGAAGACCTTCAACAACTTTTCTTGCAAGTGGTAGTTCCCTATAGTGCACATGTACGATCCTTTTGTGCCAAAGTTCACTTGGCTCTACTGAGTCATGGACCAAAGCTTGTTCTGGTTGGCCCTTTAATTTCTATAAGCCTCCCTCTTGCTCTCCAATCACTACTGCATCATTTATGGTATTTCCCTTTTTCCACATAAGAACTTGGCCATCTACAAATTCAACCCTCATACCTTTTGCATCCAAATCAGATTTGGAGAGAATATTATTCTTTAGTCCTAGTACCAACAAGACATCTTTCATCTTTATAGAATTTCCAGAGTCTAGCTTATAGGAAGATTCACCACTTCCTTTTATAGGATACTGGTAGTCATATCCAAGTTTCACTTTGTGGGGTGACTCATGTTCGGATAGATTCACAAATGATTCTTTAAATCATGTCATATGCTTGGAAGCCCCACCATCTATGAGCCGATCATTGCTTCCATGTGTAATAGTTCCTATAAGGACAGAAATCAAAACATACTCTTCATCGCTCGAAGAATCTTCACTTTCTTCTTTGGCTCTCACAAGAATAAGAACAACAAAAGAAGATATCATGCTCACACTGTAGAGGATGATGAACCTCCCAGGAAGAGATGATTATTCTTAGTCCTAGTACCAACAAGACATCTTTCATCTTTATATACTTTCCAGAGTCTAGCTTATAGGAAGCTTCACCACTTCCTTTTATAGGATACTGGTAGTCATCGCCAAGTTTCACTTTGTGGGGTGACTCATGTTCGGATAGATTCACAAAGGATTCTTTAAATCGTGTCATATGCTTGGAAGCCCCGCTATCTATGAGCCGATCATTGCTTCCATGTGTAATAGTTCCTGTGAGGGCAGAAATCAAAACATACTCTTTATCGCTCGAAGAATCTTCACTTTCTTCTTTGGCTCTCTTCCTGATGTTGAAATATTGTAACTTCAAAGAATATTCTATATGTATCCTTTTGTGGTCCCCGATGGTCCTACCGGGAGAACCACTTGTATTACTTTATACCCCGATGCTTCCAATCGAAAGAACTAATACGAGTCATGAGGTAGTCCCCTCTAATTGTAAAGGTGGGTCATTAGCACCCCAGTGTGGTTACTTGAGCCTACATGTCGGATGAGTTAATTAAAGTGAACGGATGAATATAAAAAGAGGTGTAGTGCTCCTCATTTGAAACACACTCTCACTTGTGTAGCGCATTAGTGGAGAGAGAGAAGTAGCTAGAGAAGGAGGAGGATCAGGCTTTGATCTCCTTGTTGGTTTTATCTTTTACATTTTGGGGCATCTATATTGAGGAAGCTTTTGCTGGGTTTTTCCCTTTAGGGTTTTCCCAGGATAAATCTTTGTGTTCCTTTTGTATGGTTGTGCTTGTTTATCTTTCAGGGATCTTGTTTATATGCTTTTGTTATGAAATCGAAATGAAATACTAATGATCTAGCTTAGCATATGAAAATTTAACATGGTATCAGAGCCACCTTGAAAGAAGAAATTATGCAGCTATAGAAGCTAGGGATTCTTACTTTCTTATTCTCTCTCCACAATCGATCAGCAAAAGAAGGCTAGGATGACTCTTCATTGAAGGGCGCATCTTTCTGTTGAAGTGGAATTCGATTTCGAGCATTTTCAGTTTTCAGTGCGGGAAATTAGGGCTTCCTACAGAAGAGGAATTTTTGAGTGAACCCAGCATAGTATTTATCTCCTCATCAAAATCGAAGTTTAGAGACCTGGATCAAGGTTTTTGGTTGGGTGGAACTCCTGGAAAGTCAAACCCTAGTTTAACCCCGAGCTAGAAAAACCCTAAATACGAAAACTGCTAAGTTTTGGTACATTCACTATATACCGCGATTGGAGATGTTTCAGGACTGGAAAATGGCAGAGACCGAAGATAAAATATTGATGTACACTGTGTCCAAAATTCAGCCTCATATTCGCTATATTCTGGGAGATATGAGCCTTCCAAGTTAGGGTTCCAGCCTCTTCCAGAATTCATCCCTAAACAGGACACCTAGGGAGAATTGCTATATCTTGAGCCACAGAGGTCCAAATGACATTTCTGAAGATGTTCCATAAAGAGCACGGACTGTACTTTCTATCTTCTGAAGTTCAGAACCAGAAGATGAAACAGTGACACGTGGAATTCCGTACAACTTCACTATTCTGAACAGTCCTGTAACAGGTCACCTTGGGAAAATGATCATAAGTACCAATTGGTGGAACCAATTCATATGAAACCTGTGGTGTTGGAACAGAGACATGTGAGGTTACCTCAGTACGAATTTTTAGACATAGAGGAGTAGTAATTTCGGAGATATCATAGAAACAGTAGCAGACATTTCTGTAGAAGAAATTGGAAAACTAGGGCTTCCTGTTCCGGGAGGTTCCCTCCACTATTTTTAGAAAAGGAGTACATTGGATAGATCCATTTGAAGAGATCTATCTTTCTATCCAATCAAATCTGAAAGATTCCAAGTTTTGAAAATTAGGGTTTCTCTGAAAAACCCTAGACAAGCTAGCTCTGGAAGCAGGACTGACACCTCAAATCGGTAAGATCTAATCTTTTTCTATTTGCATTTGAGGTTCTCATTCCAAAGTGATCTATCACATCAGCTTGATGATAAGCTTGGTGAAGTTGACAACTTTGAATCATGGAAGTATTTGATCTCTCTGAAGAAAATGAATTGGACACCTACATGAGTAGAGAGGTTCCAGTTCTAGAGGGAGATGAGGCTCAAAACCTTACACCAGAAGAACTTGGTTAAGGCCAAGAAGATCATTGTTAATTTAGTCATAGATCAACTTGTACCACAAGTTTCTTCCCTAAAGACACTGAAAGAGATGTTTGATTCCTTGACCAAACTATTTGAAGGAAAGAACATACATTGGTAGATGACCCTAAGAAACAAATTGAAGAGGTAAAAGAAGAAGTGAAGAATGCAGAAGTGGTGATAGCTACCTTGAATGGCCTCCCAAGATCATGGGATTCATTCATGCGAATAATGTATGCTAGAAGAAAGTGATTACTTTCAGCTCGACTCATAAGAGGAGAAGACAAAGATGGCAGCAATCTAAGATCAACCTCTCACCATTCAAAGAATATCCCTCAAGCAATGAGGAATATGAAGAACTCAATTCTTGAAGAACCTCTTATTCATCTTATCATTTGGATAAGAAATGATGATTTCATGAATGAAGAAGATGATAAAGCAGAATGATCAAGATGGAGTCTACCCATGAAACAAAAAAAAAGATAAGTATTCAATTGTCATTTCATGATACTGTTTTGTTATACATTTGATTATATTCAGTTGATGTGTTATGCATGATATATTGTTTACATTAATGACTGTATACTACTAATAAGCATGTGATGGGTAAGTAGCTCATGTTGCTATACAACTCTCCATTGCTACTTATCTAGAATGAAACATCTTTGCTGACATATTGGATTAGTGCACAATATCAATGATGTCATGGTAGAGATGGAACGTATCTAAAAAGTTTCTATGAGATATGGACGAATGTTGTATTGGCTAAACAGTTGTATGATGCATAAGAATTTGTCGTTGTGCATATGTTTTATGAAATAGTTCTAACGATGCAACTGGTGCATTTGAATTGAAGGAAAGGTCCTGTACAACCTCCTACAAGAAAAGAAGGATGAGTCTTGTTCCAAAGAACAAGTGATGACAATTCAATAAACATGAATCTGAAGCTCCCAGGGTCGGAGACACGATGATGGAAGAAAGAGCTTCAGAGAGCGGTAGTTCCACCTCGAAGGATGAAGACCACCATGGGTACGAGAGATAACTCAAGATGAAGAAAAGAATGCTATGAAAGAAGCTATGATCAAAGAATAATAGTTGATCATGGGGAATGATGTATACGATATGATTTCGAGACATAAAGGGAAGTACGTAGTATCTTCCATATGGATCTACAAGAACAAGTGTACAAAGCAAGGTTCATGATTTGCCTCAGAAAGAATAGACTATGACATGACATACTCTATTTACCAGTATATATCAAGCATAGAACCACCTGTACAGAATGAAGAAGGAAGATGATACTCCACTTCAGGGGGAGTGACTATAGAAGATATCTGATTTCGACATGGTACGACATGATGGATAGCTTCCTAATGGATCGAGACTTTACCAAGAGTAAAGTGGGTTCCAACCTTCAAGGTTGAATGCAGAAGGCTAGGATATGTTGATGATCTGACAAGACGAACTCATGGAAGATGTTATGATGAAAGAATACTAGAATGATGTTTGGGATATAGTACTCAAACCAGAAAGCAAGAATGTGATATCTTACAAATAGATTTGCAAGATAAAATATGTTGCTGATAGAAGTAAGGAAAGACTTGTGACTAGAGGTTTCTATAAGAAAGAGGGTATTAATTCTGAAGAGACACTTACTCCATGAAGCAAGGTACATGATAAAGTAAAGACAAGTCTTCCTTAATGGTATGATCGAGGAAGAGTTTTTCATCGAATAGTCACAAGGATTTGAAGTTGAAGACAGATGGACTCACATATGCAAGATGAAGAAGGCCCTCTATGGCCTGAAGCAAGCTCCCAGAGCTTGGTATGGAAGAATATATAGTTTCCTGTCAAACATGGGCTTTACCAAGAGTAAAGTTGATCCTAACCTTTACTTCAAGGTTGTAGAAGATGAACCTATCATCTTGTTATTATATGTGGATGACTTATTTTTTATAGGGAATGGGAAACATATTATGGAAAGCAAGAAGAAACTAGCAGAAGAATTTGAGATGAAAGACCTTGGGTTAATGCATTACTTCCTAGGTCTGGAAGTATGGAAAAGTTCAGAAGGAATCTTTCGCAACCAGGGAAAGTATGCGGTAGAGATATTAAGAGATCCAATATGTTGCAATGCAAAGCCAAGGCCACACCCATGTAATCCAACCTGAAGCTGTTAGTTGATGACTCATTAGAGTTAGTGGATGTGACTCAATATAGTATCTAGTCCAACCTAGACGTGTTCACCAAATAGCTGCAAAACATGTGATGAGATATCTGAAAGGGATTATAAACTTTGGTCTATACTATGATGGAAACCATGACTACAGATTTTATGGCTATACAGATGCAGATTGAGATGGAAGTATCTCAGATAGGAAAAGCACATCAGGTAGATGCTTTTGTTTGGGGTCTGTTATGAGTTCATGGTTTAGCAAGAAACAATCCAGTGTTTCTCTTAGCACAGCTGAAGCAGAATACATAGCAGATTGCTCTGCTAAGTTGTGAAGTCATATGGCTTTGGAAGCTGATATCAGGTCTCTTTGACCTAAAGATGGATACTGCAATGATTCTATGTGATAACCAAAGTTGTGATGACAGAGAACCCTGTGTTTCGTCGTAACACATAGAAATCCGGTATCTCTACATACGAGATAAGATGCAGATGATGATTTTTCAGTATTCCCATACTGAAGATATAGATGATGTTTCAGTATTTACATACTGTAGATGCAGATGATGGTGATTCTGTATTTCTATACTGAATATAGAGATGATGATGCTTTCAGTATTTCTATACTGAAGATGTAGATGATGATGCTTTTAGTATTCACATACTGGAGATACAGATGGTGATAGTTTAGTATTCAGATACTGAAGATGTAAATGATGATGGCTTAGATGATGATGTGCTGACAAAGCCTCTGTCTTGAGTAAAGTTCGAACACTTTCGACACAAGCTTGGTGTTGTTCGGAAAGACCTTCCTCAAAAGGGGGAGTAGTGATGTTGCAGTGGGATTGTATCATCTCTGGGCACTTGCCCTAAAGTGATCCGGAGACCTCGGTCCTTAAGAATGAAGAGGGATTGTATCATCCTGGGACATATGTCTAGAAGTGATCCGGTGACCTCGGTCATCGAGAATGTGGCGGGATTGTATCATCCTTGAACTTCGGTTCAGAATGGATCCAGTGAACTTCAGTCATCGAGAAGGTGGCAGGATTGTATCATCCTTGAACTTCGGTTCAGAATGGATCTGGTGAACTTCGGTCATCGAGAAGGTGGCAGGATTGTATCATCCTTGAACTTCAGTTCAGAACAAATCCGGTGAACTTTGGTCATCGAGAAGGTGGCAGGATTGTATCATCCTTGGACTTCGGTTCAAAACGGATCCGGTGAACTTCGGTCATCGAGAAGGTGGTAGGATTGTATCATCCTTGAACTTTGGTTCAGAATGGATCCGATGAACTTTAATCATCGAGAAGGTGGCAGGATTGTATCGTCCTTGGACTTCAGTTCAGAACGGATCCAGTGAACTTCGGTCATCGAGAAGGTGGTAGGATTGCATCATCCCTGGACTTTAAGTCCAAAAGAGATCCAAAGACTTCTTTGTCTTTGTACTATGGTTTGCAGGTTGTTGTTGATGATGATGATGTTTCTGATTGAAAGATTAGAGTGTGATGATGATGTTTTGATGATGATGTTTCTGATCAAAAGATCAGAGTATTTTGATGATGATTTGATGATGATGTTTCTGATTGAAAGATCAGAGTGTTTTGATGATGATGTTTTTTGATCAAAAGATCAGAGTATGATGATGATGATGTTGTTGTTGAAGTTGTTGCTGATTGAAAGGTCAAAGTGCTGAAGATGTTGTTGCTGATCGAAAGGTCAAAGTGCTGAAGATGTTGCTGATCGAAGCGGTCAAAATTGTTGCTGATCGAAGCAGTCAAAGTATTGATGATGCTAAAGACTGAAGATTGAAGATGAAGACTACATGATGTTGAAAAGCTTCCAATGATTTATAGATGTGTTACCCTGATGATGTTGATGATATCCTCTATTTCTCTCTTATCATTGTTGTTGTTGATGTTGGTGTAGAATACCCTTCTCGTTAAGGGGGAGTGTTGAAATATTGCAACTTCAAAGAATATTCTATATGTATCTTTTTGTGGTCCCCGATGGTCCTACCGGGAGAACCACTTGTATTAATTTATACCTCGATGCTTCTAATTGGAAGAACTAATAAGAGTCATGAGGTAGTCCCCTCTAATTATAAAGGTGGGTGATTAGCACCCCAATGTGGTTACTTGAGCCTACATGTGTAACTCAATCCTACATGATTTAACTCGAGCCTACATGTCAGATGATTTAATTAAAGTGAACGAATGAATATAAATAGAGGTGTAGCGCTCCTCATTTGAAACACACTCTCACTTGTGTAGCGCATTAGTGGAGAGAGAGAAGTAGCTGGAGAAGGAGGAGGATCAGGCTTTGATCTCCTTGTTGGTTTTATCTTTTACATTTTGGGGCATCTATATTGAGGAAGCTTTTGCTGGGTTTTTCCCCTTAGGGTTTTCCCAGGATAAATCTGTGTGTTCCTTTTGTATGGTTGTGCTTGTCTATCTTTCAGTGATCCTGTTTATATGCTTTTGTTATGAAATCGAAATGAAATACTAATGATCTAGCTTAGCATATGGAAATTTAACACCTGGGAGGTTCATCATCCTCTACAACGTGAGCATGATGTCTTCTTTTGTTGTTCTTATTCTTGTGAGAGCCACCTTTATTTCTAGGAGAATCCCTGGAGAAGTGTTCCTTCTCATCACATGTATAGCATCTAATATTAGATAGATCTCTGCTAGGTGTTCTAGACTTATCTTTCTGATTCTGGAAATGATGCTTTCCTTTCTTGTGATGATAATGCTCCCTTTTGTTATTCTTGGTGTGTGTTGTGAGAGCTTGATCTTCATTTCCCATCTTTTCTTCTCGAGCTACGATTCAAGATTCTTCTTGTGAGCATTCCTCCCACAGGCTACTGAAGGTGATTAACTTTATTCTAGCACAAATTCCTTAAATAAAGAAGTGCCTTGACCTAGGGAAACCATTCAAGGTGGTCATCACAACTTCTCCATTCTCTACATCTTCCATAGCTTCAAGTTGTTTTTTGATTTGAGAGATCCTTGTAAAGTATGACTGTATGGTTTATGTATTTTGAATCCTTACATTCTTCAACTGATTTCGCAAATTCATCTTCAGATTTATATTCTTTCCTTCAAATAGCTTGGTCAAGGAAACAAACATCTCTTTAGGTGTCTTTAAGGAAGACACATGTGTTATAAGGTGATCCTTGATAGAAATAACAATAGTCCTCTTAGCCTTGACCAAGTTCTTCTTGTGTAAGGCATTAGCCTCATCTCCCTACAGAACTAGAACCTCTCCACTTATGTAGGTGTCCAACTCATTTTCTTCAAGAACAAGTGAAATCCTATACTTCCATGCTCGGAAGTTATCAGCTCCTTCAAGATTCTCATAAAGCTTGGTGTGATGAGACATTTTTAATGAGAACCTCAAATAGAAATACAGAAGATTGAGATCTTACCACTTTGAGATGCCCAGACTAGAACTGGAGTTGATCTTCTATAGTACTAGTTTTTGGTCTGGGGTCAAATTAGGGTTTGACTTTCCCAGAGTTTTACTCAACCAAAAATTTCGATCCTGGTCTCTACATTTCGATTTTGAGGAGGAAAACAATCCTATGTTGGGCTCACTCAAAATTCCACTTCTATGAAAAGCCCTAATTCCCCGCCGTAGTGATAGGCCAAAAATTGAAAATGCTTGGAAACAGATTCTTCTTCGACAGGAATATGCACCCTTCAAAGGAGATTTATCCTATCCTCCTTTTACTAATGATATATGGAGAGAAACCCAAAAATTAAGAATCCCTAATAACATGTTAGATTTGTATAGTTTAATTAAAGTGATATAGGATCTTATTTGAGAGAATAACATGCACAACAATAATCATAAGAGACAAAAGACACAAAGATTTTCCTCAAGGAAACCATAAAGGAGAAAACCCTGCAACTTCCTCTGAGATAGAATGAGCACCAATAGCAAAAGTAAAACGCAAAAGAATAAAGATGATCTTTGACGACTGCTCTCTCTCTTACTTGTGCGAGCTTGTCCTCTCTCTCTCTCATGCATTATTGATGAGTGTGTGTGTGTTATCAAATAGAGAGTCGTGCTCTCTATTTATACATAATTTCCACTTGACATTTTCCCTACAGGGTCAACTTCTCTAGGAGAGTCTAATAACCCTAATATAATTCAACTGAGGGTTCTAATGCCCCGACATACAATGGAGGGTCAACCTCAATGAATTTACATGACTTCATTATATTAATGACTCTCATGATCGGAGGAACAAACATCTCTGTCGGTGGTATCATGAAATACAATATGAAATATACAAGTGAATACATTTTGAAGTTACAAATACATCAACAGGTAACACATCCAACATTGAGACCAAAAGCAACATATAGTTTTATTAATTTTCACTTCAAAATTACAATTGAAACCTTTCTTTACAAACCTCTACATTAGAAATCTTGGGAAAGCATATCAAATTGCTATTAGTAGGTATTCCTGCCACAAATTCTCACACATTTTTCCTCTTCTTTGCATTAGAGGTTAGATAATTGTGACAATGGATAGTCGAGTCATAGATTTATTTGCCACGGAGCCAAGCAGGTGAGCTTTATGTGATCTAATCCTTTGATGTTTTTGGGGTTTTGCCTCCAAATTCAACAAGAGTGTTATTTCTAACTATTATTGTTTGTTTCTTTTTCTGGAATTGGTTTTTTCTGGGCTTTTTTCAAAATGATGAACAACAAGGAAGCTCAAAATTATCGATCTTATAAAACTAAGATCCAATTTGCTTTGATCATTGACTGCCTTATTCATTTTTGCATATGTCTGTGTATTTTTTTTGTTAGGAATTCCATTGCTAATGTATGTATGTAAGCACTACTAAATAGCCTAGTTGTAATAACTATGATGATGATTTGATCCTATTCCCCTAAGTTTTAAAAAAATAGGAATAATGCACGAGATCAATGGTTCACCATGCAAGATTATCGCATAGAATTAGCTCAATATAACATTCTATGATTTTATTTTGTTACATCTTATATTGTTCCCTAGATTTAAATTTGCATAAGATGCTATGGGTTTTTTAGTGAGTGGTAAGAATTTGTTTGCATACACAAGTGTGCTATGTGCTTTAGGCAATTATGCAAAATGGAGCATCTCGTGGAGCACATGAAATAAAATTGTGTCAATAGAAAGTAATTTTGTGTACTCATACCGACCCTTGAACTCATTTGATCTATGCTTAGGTGTCTGGCCTTGAGCTACGCTCGAGCTCTATAGGTTGCTTCATTGCCTCAATCCTGACCTGATATGCTAGGAGATGTTAAAAAAACAAGATCGCAGAGCAATAACAATAAACAAGATGCAAATATAAAACACACTAACACATTACAAGAGAGACACCAATATAACGTGGTTCACCTAAGATGGGTTATGTCCACATAGAAATTTCCTATCCTTTTGTTATTATACCATCCAGTAAAATGAAGGGATACAACCTACACCAAACCTGTTGCACTTCCTCTTCACTCTCTCACAGTCTCTCCCACACAATCACAAATATTTTTTTACAATTCTACAATACAATACATAGCGGTATTACAATTCATTCCTTTTATAGGGGAATTACCATGGGTCACCCAATACCATGGGCCCGCAAACTGTTGGCCAACAAACATCCCAAAAATTTCTTTTGGGGGCTTCGTACCCCCCTGTTGGGATGAATGTACAGTAAAACTAGGGTACAAGCACGATTGAACAATAACATCTTTAAATCAAGAAGATCATCCTCCACAGCCAACAATATCCCACTTGGAGACTAATCACAACAACACCACCGATGTTGCACTTGCTGGACTATGCTTTGAACCTTGCACCTGGAAAATTTCTCATCCTCACCTTCATGCTTGAAGGCCAACAAAAATTGAGCATGAACTCAGTTTCTCTTTGGTTTCTACCTTTGTCAACATGTCTGCATGATTATGGCTAGTATGTATCTTTTCCAATTTTAACAGTTCATCTTCCAAAACAGATCTTATGAAATGGTGCTTTAGATGTATATGTTTAGTCTTTGAATGGAAGGATGAGTTCTTTGCAATATGAATGGCACTTTAGTTTCCATTGTACAACATGTTATTCTCTTGCTTCTTACCCAATTTTTCCATGAACCTATGCAACCAAATCATATCTTTACTAGCCTTTGTAGCATCAACATACTTTGCTTCCATTGTTGAAAGTGAAACAACCTTTTGCAATTTCAAAATCCTACTTACTGTTGTTCCACCTACAGTAAAAACATACCATGTGGTGCTCCTCCTGTTGTCTTTATCACATGTCATATATGCTTCAACATATCCTTATATAACCGTGTGTGAACGTCCAAAACATAATGCATGAGAAGTGGTACCTCTCAAATACCGGAGAAAGCACTATACTGCCCTCCAATGCTCTTTACCTGCTCACAACTCCCACTGCATGTGCAATATCTGGTCTTGTGTACACCATGCCATACATTAAGCTGCTAAATGTTGATGAATAGGGAACCTTGGACATGTATTATATCTCCTATCATGTCTTGGGACACATCTCCTTGCATAGTTTGAAATGATTGGCCAAAGGTGTACTAACTGGCTATGCATTTTGCATTCTAAACCTCTCCAACACCTTTTCTATGTACTCACCCTAAGACAATGTCAGTTTGATATTTTTCTTGTCTCTTGTTATTTTCATACCAAGGATTTGCTTTGCAGCACCCAAATTCTTCATCGCAAATGATTTAGCTAGTTTCCTTTCAAGCACATTTATATCTTGCATATTAGACCATGTAACAAACATGGCATACACATACAATAACAACATAATACATCTTCCATTATCTAGCATCTTGAAGTAAACGAAGTGGTAGGAATGGCGTCTACTATAACCATGTTCTGGTATAAACTTATCAAATTTCAAATACCATTATCTTGGAGCTTGTTTCATGCCGTACAGACTCTTTTTCAACCTGCAAACCAAATTATCCTTCCCTTTTACCTCATATACTTGTGGTTGCTGCATATACTAATCTCTTTCTTCAAATCCCCATGGAGAAATGTCATTTTTATATCTTATTGTTCAAGATGCAAATTTTATACCGCCACTAGACTTAAAATAGTCCTAAATGAAGTCATTTTAACAACAAGAGAAAATATGTCATGAAATCCCATATCTCTCTTTTGTGCAAACCCCTTTACCAAAAGTATAGTCTTATACCGCTTCTTTCCTCCTCCTTCTTCCTTCAACCTATAAACCCATTTATTCTACAACACTCTTTTACCTGCAGACAATTCAACTGAATCCCAAGTCTAGTTTCTTACCAACGAGTCCACCTCCTCATTCATGCATTTCTCCCACTTCTTTCTAGTTTCCACTTGCATTACATCTTCATAACATTTTGGTTCACAAGAATCAGTCGTCAATAAATAATTCAATGAAGTAGAGAATCATTCCAAGGGTCTACTTAACCTAGTAGATATTCTTACACTTGCAGAGTTCGAGATACCTGTTGTTGTTCTTGATTTTTTTGTACCTTTGGAACTTCATTTTATTTGATTTCATCAAACACTATGTACTGTGTGTTTTTATTTTCCTCTTTCTTTCCCTGCAACTGATCTTTATATAGAACATTTTCATTGAATACTACATCTCTACTCCTAATGATTGTGTGATTTTCATAATCCCATAATCTATAACCAAAATCATCAACCCTGTATCCAATAAAGGTGCATTTCTTGGATTTAGCCTCAAGCTTTGTTCTATTTTCTTTATCAATATGGACAAATTCTTCACAACCAAAAGTTCTTAGAAATGAGTAGTTTATATTTTTACTTGTCCATGCCTCTTCTGGAATCCCACATCCAAAGCACTTGAAGGCCCTTTGTTTATTAAGTAAACAAGAGTATCTACAACATCAACCCAAAACTATAAGGGAAACCCTATATGCAATCTTATACACTTGCACACTCCATGATCGTCCTATTCATCCTTTCTGACACACCATTTTCTTATGGTGTTCCTAGGACTATCTTCTCTCTACAAATCCCATGGTATGAACAGTAACTATCAAAATCCTTGTTGCAGTATTCACCTCCATTATCAGATCTGAGACAATTCAATTTTTTCCTTGTCTCATTCTCAACCAAAGCTTTCAACTTCTTAAAAGTAGCAAAGACACAAGATATCTGTCTAATGCAATAAACCCAATTTTTTATATATGCATCATCAATAAAAGTAACATAATAACAAGAGACACCAAGAGATTGTACTTGAGTCGGTCCCCATACATTTGTATGCATGAGCTCTAACTTTTCAACCTTCTTATATTTCCCAACCTTGAGAAATCTAACTCTATTTTGTTTTCCATAAACATAGTTCTGATCAAATTCCAAACTTACATGCTTCAAATCTGGAAGCAATTTCGTTGAGTGAGGAATATGCATCCCCTTCTCACTCATGTGGCTAAGCCTGTGATGCCACAATGTTTCACATGTTTCTGTGGAAGCTACATAAATAGAATAGTTAGTATTATTAGGACATATATACAATGTACCTATCCTATCTTCTTTTGCTATTACCAGTGCTCCTTTAGTGATATTCCACCACGTTTTTCCAAATGTACAGAAACAATCAATATCTCCCAACTTCCCTCTTCAAATCATATTTATTTTCATAGCAGGAATATGCCTTACATATTTTAGTAGACATTCATTTCCATTATTTAACTTAGTACCTTACCCATTCCAACAATTTTACATCGTTCATCATCCCCCAATAAAACATGAACAAAATCACCTGGAACATAATCATGAAAGAATTTCCTATGGGGTGTAGCATGACATAATCCCCTGAATATACTACACAATAATCACTGGTATTATCTAATGCAAGAATCAAAACATCTTGTAACACATCATTTGTCACCTTATCTTCCCGAGTAGTCTCTTGCTGCCCATGTCCTTTCTTCTTTGGAGCTCTGCAATCTTTCTTCATATGTCCTCTCTTACCATAGTTCCAACACTCTATCTTTCTCAGTCTATACATGGATCTTCCCTTTCTAGACATGTTGCAAATACCTAGGCTGCTTCCTCTCTCCCTTTGTCTTACCTTTCTCTCCATGGTTAATGGATTACTTGATGTCTCACCTGTGTTTTTTCTTTGCATTTCCTCGCTAAGAATAACACCAACAACATCATTAGATTTAAGAGTGTTTGAATTAGAGACATAGTTACTTACAACTATGACCAAGACAACTTTATGGAAATGAGCACAAGATCAGAAGAGACCTAACCTCATCATCAAAATTCATTGTTACATAACTTAGATGATTAATAACCATTTCAAATTCATTTAAATGATCAGCAACAGATTCACCTTCTAACATATTCATATTAAATAAACACTTCACTAGAAATATCTCGTTGGAAGCCAAGAGTTTTTCATATAGCTTAGCCAATGCACTCATTTCACCCTTTGTTTTTTTCTTTCTTTTGAAACATTGAAAGCCACCAGCGAAGCCAGGCACAACTGTATTTCTTCCAATTCCTTTATGTCAAGAACCTCCCATTCTCCATCCTTCATACTCATCAATTGTTTTGTTTTTCCTTCCAACGGTAGGTATAGATCCTTTTGGTACAGATAGTTCTCCATTTTCATCTTCCATAACTGGTAGTTTTGGCCATTAAATTTCTCGACCCTAAAATTTCATTATTCTGCCATTGCTCACACTCTAACCAAGAACCCTTCATTCCTGCGAGTTCACCAACCAAATAGACTTTTGGCTCTGTTAACAATTGTTAGAAAAACAAGATCCCGGAGCAATAACAATAAACAAGATGCAAATATAAAGCACACCAACACATTACAAGAGAGACACCAATATAACGTGGTTCACCCAAGATGGGCTACGTCCACACAGAAATTGCCAGTCTTTTTATTATTATATCGTCTAGCAACATGAAGGGATACAACCTACAAGAAACCCGTTGCACTTCCTCTTCACTCTCTTATAGTCTCTCACACACTCACAGATATTGTTTTACAATGCTACAATACAATACATAGTTGTGTTACAATGCTCTCCTTTTATAAGGGATTACCATGGGAAAATACCATGGGATCGCAAATTGTTGGCCAACAAACAACCCAAAATTTTATTTTTGTGGGCTTCGCCCTCGCACCCCCCTGCTGGGATGAGTGTACAATAAAATTGGGGTACAAACAGGGATGGACAATAACATCTTTGAATCAAGAAGATCAGGTTCCACAACCAACATGAGCCTCATCAAGGAGTAGAGTGGACCAAGACCTCTTGTATATAATCAACCCTCTACCTTATAAACATCGGAGCTTGGCATCTTCTCCTTATTTAAATAGCAAGTGGGGTGAGGCCATTTTGATGCATGTTTGGAGAATGACTTAGACCAGCCTTAGTAAATCCATTTCTATGCATGTTGAACCCTTTCAAATAGTAGGATCTTGGAAAGCATAACCCTTTCAAACTAGATAAAGCAAGGCCCTATTCTGCATAAACTAGCTCTATAATTGTCATACTGGAGTCTTTCACTAGCAAAACAAGAAAAAATCAATGAGATCTCTTTGAAATTCAATGTGGTAAAACCTAAATTTAAATTTAATTTAAATTACAATTACAAAACATATAATACATCGAGGAGAACACTCACTGAGACAATGAAACCCAATCATATCAAGCTCAAAATCTCCTTAAAAAACCATTGGAATTCCATCTTATGTTATTGTTCTTTGTCACTTTCTATAACCTACATAGAAAACCATGCCAAGGCTTGATTACAAAAAATAAAGGAGATATTGTAATTAAAATGATATGGCATATCACATCCTATCAATTAATGACTTCTTTCACCTCTCTCTCATTGTTTCCCTTTTTGTATCATATTATGATGTCATTGACGGATGTTGGCATTCATGTCCATATTTAGTCTGCATGAAATCAAATGGAAGAGAATGTTGCAGAAGAGAGAGAATAATTTTGCATAAACTATTCAATTAATCATGACAAAGTTGCACACACATGGAGAAAACTTCGGAATAATATGATTCTATTTATGAATCAATAAATAATATGGAATACATTGGTTGTACATATAGGTTAATGTGGATTCCTAAGATAGGATTCAAATCTACCAACTCAGACTGAATCCGGAGCTAACTAAGTGTGGGAAAATCACACTAATGCAACTCGGGATAACTAACTTAGTCTACAATCAGTTAATTGATGAGGGTAGGTGAGAAAAGGCGCCCATACTCGCTTCAATCATGTAAACTGGTGCTAGGATAACTGATAGTAACTAGATCATAACTTAACATAATTGCTTACCTACCAAGGTCCACTAAAGGAGACTGTTGGTGGCACTTGGAGTGGGTTCCTAAATTATAGGGATTGGTCCCTAGGGCACCTAAACTCATGTAATCAAGTACAGTAAGTGGAAGATGTCCCCTAGGTGTGTTCCCCATGCACTACTGAATACCTCATAAGCTAGGAAAATAGACAATTATACTATGTGGTCAAAGGGAGGATTAATAATAATCCCTATACCCCCCTGCCCCCCCATTAATCCTGACTTTGGACAACTTGGGCCCTGGAAACTAAGATCAAAGGTCACCCATACAATCTAAATTCAGAAAATAATAAATACTTAATAAAACTGAGGAAATGGGGAAAACCTCATGGGAAAACCCCCCCTCAAAATAAGCAGGAAAATCACGATCAAGCTTTCATATCAAGAGAAATATTATTCTTGAATAAAAACTTGTGAAACTTTTTTCTACATTAATGCTCCATAGAGATATAGTTTGCAGAGTGATGTTCCTTGCGTGCACTAGTATCCTGGGATTGTGCATGTGAACCTCTCCAAACTAAATGATTATGTCTGGAGGAATTTTCCTCTTTGGAAGAAGAGGGATATGCTCAACTTTATTAGGAACATAGATAGCTCCAAGATGGATTATGTCTAGAGGAATTTTTCTCTTTGGAAGAATATGAATCTACTAAACTGAGGTACACTGATGAGAGAGAAAAGGTGCTTGAGAATTCAAACCATGTGAGGTAAACCCAAGCAACTGAGATGTTTCAGCCTTGAACATTGAACCATGTGAGGTAAAATCATCTCCAGATGTGAGGAGAAAGTGTCCAGGCGAATGCACGATGTCTCCAAATTTAGTATCACTGTAAGGAATTGTGCATTTGATCATGTAGGAAGGAGGAGGAGGCATGGGATCATGGAGAGTGAATGATTGAGCTCCATAATCTGATATAGCTTCCAAAATATCCAGTGAATCCGATATCCATCACATCAGTAAACTCATGAGAAGAAAATAATATAGAATCCCCAACAACATAATTTTTGAAGGAGACTTGAGGTGCTTTATTTTTCACACCAAAATTGATGAGAACATCTACAAGCATAATTGGAGGCCCTTGAAACTTGAAATTCGAACCAATTAAGTTGATATCAGATTCAAGAATGAGGAACAAAGGTTCCAAGTGTGCCGTTGAGATGGCAGATGCACTATGTTCTCCTTCCTCAACAAAACTTTGAGTATTAGTGCAAGCAATCATGTAGGAATTTGTTGAAAGCACTAGATCAATGATGGTGAATGGATCACTCCTAAAATATGATATTTCTTCCAAAAAATCCAAAGAATCACTTTTCTACACACCAGCAACATGATTGGAGAGAGAGGAATCGAATTTCTCTTCAGCTCCTTAAGCTTTCACTCGCAAACTTTGCACATAATTTAGAATAGAAGAATCAATGGAGAATGACTAAGTATGATGGAAGGAGAGGTGTTCTTCAACAATGGAGGTTCAAATGTCTTCTTCTGGATCAACTGTACGAAAAAATGAGATATCAGAGATCTCATAAACTTCTAGAGCAAGAGGAGAAGGAGTCACTACAAGGAGACTTTCAACATTTCGAATTGATTGAGTTGAAGATTTTTATTCTTCTTCGTCTTGAACAACTTCATCAGAGAGAATTAAGGCTGAGACATTTGAAGGAAGAACACTTAAGTAGTTGGTGGATTCGCTCCAGGTATTATCTACTTCTTTCTGCACACCAAAGGATCTATCTAGATTTATCCGGAGCTCAAATGGATATTCAACAGATTCCATGAGATAACGCATATTAGGAGTCATTTTCATACACATATTTCCATATTCTCTTTTGCCATCATCTAGCCAATCATTTTCATCTTCATAATATTCTTTACTAGCTCCAAAAGACACATCAAGGAGATCATGACTCAAGATATGCAACCATCTTCAATTTCCACTTAGCATAATTGAATGGCGATAAAAGGGGAACAAATCTCAAATCCATATTTGAAATTGTATAATAGAGGTTTTTGCAATTTTCTTCTTCAAATTCAGCAAGAAGTTTTTAATCCAAGAAGTTGTACATGTAAATCAAACCATGTATGTAAACTTAAATAAAAACTCAAAAACGTGATTAATGTCATGTTGTCAATTTAATCATAACTTCTTCTATAGTCCACAAAATCAAATTCTGTCGAAGACCCATTTGAGATATCAAAGATATATTTAAAATCATGTAAGGAACATGACCTTTCTCATCATGTGGAGTGAGAAATATAAATCCGAAATAGAAGGTACGGACGGACGTGAGCTGTTGCAAACCTCTGATATTCAACTAAACATATCTCTCAATCCAAAGACTCAAATTGAATTCCGCAAAAACCCATTTCATATCACGAAAATACCTTTCAAAAAATGACCTATAAAATGATATGTAGAGGTTGTGGTACCTCTTTAAAGTTGGATGTGATTTTCAAATTTTGTTGTTGAAATTATACCTGCAAAACAAACTAATTTGAATCAATTTAGCGCAAACACTCTTCACTTCGACATGTGCACTTTCTCTGAGTACATCACACCTAGATAGACTTTTTTAGACATGATTCAGAGGGAGAAATGCAATTATTCAAAAAATTATGTGGAAACTTAATGGCTTCTTGTGCATCAATGGAATTTTTTGAGGTTTGAGGCTGGCATGGATACCCGCTCTGATACCATGTTAAATTATATGAAGCATAGGATCATCACCCTGCATGAATTCAAATGGAAGATAATGATGCATAAGGGAGATAAGATTTTTGCATAGATTGTTCAATTAATCATTACAAAATTACACATACATGGAGACAAATTTGGAATAATATGATTATATTTATGAATTAGTAAATAATATGGAATACACTGGTTGTGCATATAGGAGAACACAAATGCCTAAGATAGGACTCGAATCTACCAAATTAGACTGACTCCAGAGTTAACTCAATGCAGGAAAATAACCACTGGAGATAACTAATGCAACATAGGATAACTAACTTTTTCTACAATCAATTAACTGATGAGGGTATGTGAGAAAAGGCGCCCACACTCCCTTCAATCATGCAAACTAGCACTAAGCTAACTGATTGTGATCTAACTGATAGTAACTGGAGCATAACTGAACATAACTACTTACCTACCAAGGTCCACTGAAGGAGAGTGTTGGTGGAACTCAAAGTGGGTTCCTAAATTATAGAGATTGGTCCCTGGGACACCTAAACTCATGCAATCAGGTGCATTAAGTGGCATATGTCCCCTACATGTGTTCCCCATGCACTTGTAGAGTGATGAAGATGTCCTAAGTTAGAAAATAATACAATTAGACTATGTCGTCAAAGGGAGGATTAACAATAATCCCAACAATAAGCATCATCCAATGGACATATTATTTCCCTCAAAATCACAACTATTGATCCACTATCAAAATGTGATGACAGTGGATGCATAAATAATGTTAGGCAAGTGAGTGGAATTTGACTTGATGAAATCAAATCAATAAATAATGATTGATAAGTGGGAGGTTACGACCATATACAATTGAAACAGAAGGTTGGATTCTGCCTTTTCAACATCCAATACAATCCGTTTGCAATCAATATTAGCATAAGTTATTCTTAAACATCTCATACACCCTTTTGCAAATGAAGTGAATGTAGGCCATTTCCAAACAAAAATCTAGCAGACAAAATAACTTTTGATTAACAATCATGAATCCCAATATGGTATGACAAACAAACCTCATTTATGTTAATCTTAATGCTAAAAGGCTACTTCAGCAGGTCTTCGATACAATGTAACCTTTTTTGTATCAGTAAGAATGATCCTTTCTATTACTTAAATTTGTGAAACACTATTACATATTCAAGTATGTCCGAGACATGCAGTCAGACTATAGACACGAGACCAAAAAAGGATGATATAAAGCAGTATCGAAACTGAGAATCTGTACAAGGTTCCAACTACCCATCCATTGTACAGTAGCAACTTTTCTAGCTTGAAAACATAAAAGGGGAAAAAGATCTTGAAGTAGATCATAAAGAAAGTAAAAACGAGGAGCAAAGCAAAGATAATAAGAGAGATCAGTTATTATTTCCTTGTAGACTCGCCCTCTTAATCATTTGATTTGCTGATTCCCTTCTCCTTGGATTCGTGGTCCTAGTTTTTAGCTCCCTGATGGCATTGAAAGGGAGGCTCTAAAAGGTGGATAACATCTGTCACGTGGGCAAGGTTGCGATCTATGTCTTCCTTGAACATGTTGTTCTTTTATTTGTGGTTTTTTTTAAGTTAACCAATTCAAGTTTTTAAAAATTTACCATGTACTTGGATTTGTCTCTCCATTCAAAATTACCATGTTACAATCCTTCTTAGTAATTCCTTGGGAGTCTATGACTTTGAGTTAGATAAAATAATAGTTTTTTATTACAATATCTATTGTTTTAGTTAACTTTGTTGTACTTGGATTTGTCTCTCCATTCAAACTTACCATGTTACAATCCTTCTTAGTATTTCCATGGGAGTTTATGACTTTGAGTTAGATAAAATAGTCATTTTTTTATTACAATATTTATTGTTTTAGTTAATTTTGTTAACCAATATGATGGTTTATTTTATTTTATTTTTGTATATATATGCTTTGTAGTAGTCTTACAATTAATTGTATAAATGTCTTTTGTAATTTGGAAATCTATACAGTGTTTTATAAGAGATTAGATGCAAATACATTTTAAGTGTCCAGATAACATTTACTAAACAAAGGTTTAGCATAGAACATATAACCTTAGTTTATTATTGAAATAAAATATATGTCATTCCTCGAGCAGAACATGGGGTGGGTTTATAAATACTTTTTGATAGAGTATATTTATGTCGATGAGAATTTTTCTTAAAAGTATTAAACAAATGACAGTTGAACTAATCAGAGTCATCCATTCTTTAAATACTTATAAACGCCCATCTATCAGCAGATGGACATTTCCTTGATAGATGTTTTTTCGTTAGCTCATCGTTGATAAGTGGAAATGCAACCATGGCTTCCTTCTTCTATGCTTCCTCGATCATTTTTCTCTGTTTAAAAAGAGATGCTTCTTAGTAGGAGTGAACTAACCTTGGTCATAGAAGAGATGTTGTAATGAACTAACTTGGGCCATAGATATTAGTATATTTAGACAATTAGGAGTTAGTTAAGAAAACCTTGGTCTAATGTGACTTTAAGTAAAGTGTGTTTCTTTAGTATGCATCTGTACTTATGGAATCCAACGTTCACGATATGTTCTAGACATAAAGTAATCCAATGGTTATTCTTCTCCTCAATATTAGCAACGACATTGATTTGTGGATTTGTTGGAATTAACTTCCCATCTAGGCATTAGGCATGCATTCATGCAAGCATGTAGGCATGCAACATTATTTTCCCTAGTGTTAGACTATGACCCCCTAGTTAGTTTGCTAGTGCATTCCTCTTTGTTTTCATCATTTGGACTATATATTTTTCATCTTAGACCTCATTATCCTCCCATGCATGATCAATAGGACAATATGCACCTATTCTCCTTGATTTTAGGCATCAAGAGCACCCTCCTTGATTTCATGCAGCTTTGGAGATCTCGAGGCAGTTATGACATCAGTTAATCACTAGTTAACTAAACTATGCACCCTCCTTGATTCTCTCTAATATTTTTTAGACTCTAACTCTCTAATGTGCCTTGCATGCCCACCTACCGTTAGTTAATTGACACCTACACTTAGTTAATTGATCTCATCATGAGTTACAACTAGTTCTATGTCTAGAGATGGATTCTAGTATATCCAAGGCTGCCACATGTGTGTATTTTAACTGCTTTTTTAGGCTCATGAATTTATCCTTTGGAGATGTATTATAAATGCACACTTCTTATTGAATAATAGACAATAGGGATTTTATTCAATTGAGTTCTATCTTTATGTGTTTTGCTCATTATTTTCTTCACAACTTTTCTTGCTAATCTATGTTACAATCTTTGTACGCTTACATTGTGCTTTAGATTCTTAGCTATAGAATTTCTTGCTACCATCAAGGCTATTAGAAATATACAATGCTTAACACCATATTATTTCATGGTCTCTATTTAAAGAGCATGAAGGGTCATTAGTTGTTGATCAATTGTGAGAGACTCATATGTAATATTTTCCTTTTGCATTAATGCATTGCCTCAAGTAGTTATTTGCTAGGGTGATGGATTGTTTCCCTCTCTCGAGGATATAACCACGTAAAACATCAATGTGTCGATCTATGATGTGTTTTTGTAAATTGTTGCTTACGGTGTTCGACCTATGTGGAAATCTCAAGTTTATTTGAATAAGAGCACTTATGAAGATTCGCTTGTATTAATGATTGAGACCTTAAGCCTGTGTAGTTGCATGCATCATAGATTCTATTGTTTCTATGGAATTTTGGGATGAGAGAAGTGTTCCATTGATTTTGGAGCACTACGTTTAGTTGGAAACATATTTCTTTTCACTCGAAAAGATTTCCATTTTCCCAAGATATTGTCAGTTTATCATATCTAGAAGTGTATTGTATATTTATCAATTCTTTTTAAAATCTATCTCACATTGTTTCATATTTCAGTTTGTTTTTCTCTTTTATTCCTGGCCTATCGTATGTTCATCCTATGTATGCTTTTTATAGTATCACCGGTGAGAATTCAATAGATAAAAAATAAGCGGAAATGGTTTTCTTGACTATGTATTCTCTTTGTAGTGTGCTTTGTGTGAAATCGTAAACAAAAAACAATGATAAAACTTGTATTTTATAGGTAAGCTAACTAAGGTCTAATACTAAATTTGAGAAGTTTTGATTTCTAAATTTCATTTTTTGTTTGTGCCTGTGTAAAAGTCTCTTGCAAGACAAAAACAAGGTTCTTATGGGAGGCATTCTCTCCAACAACAACCACCCCATTCTCCTTCATAATATTACCATATCTTTTGTTTAACTCACTGGGTTGAAAGTTAAGTTATTAAGTAAGAGGTCTTGAGTTCAAGTTGTTGGAATTTGTGCAACTTCAGAAGTTATTCTTATGGTACTTTTATTGTATACGAAAGATTATATGGATGTAACTACTCATGTAAACCCTAGGGAAAGTATGCACAAGAAAAAAATAAAAAATAAAATTATTTTGTATTTCCCCAAGGTAAGTCGTCCACAGTAAATTTTCACTTGGAAAATCAGTATAAATAGGAGGCTCCCTCCTCATTATTTCATTCACTCACAACAAGTTGTTCCAGTAGAAAAGGTGCACTACTGCGGTCAAGGAGAGTGTTTTTTGGTTTGCATCTTAGAAATATATTTTCCCTCTCTTTCTTCTTCTCTCTTCTCTTGGGAGGTATTATCTCTATACGAAGGTTTGTTGGGTTTTTTCTATTGGTTTCCGAGGATAAATTCTTGTGTTCTTTGTTTCTATGCTTATTCTTTCTTCTAGAGATCCTATTGTTTATCTGCAATCAAGATATACTACTATAATCTTGTAAAACTAACATGGTATCATAACATTTCTAGAATAGGCCATTGTCGGAAGCTAGGGTTTGAAATTCCAAGTCCTTCCCTCATCTCTCCAATTGAAAAAGAGTTATGGAAACTTTAGTCCAGGGAAGATGCATCTTTTGGTGGAAGCAAAATCAAATTTGGAGAAATTTCAAATTTTTACTGTGGGATACCGTGGGAAGAAACTAGGGCATCAAGTTTTGGAGGCTTCCCGCCACTGTTTTGGCCGATCTCATCTTCCCTCAACTTACCTTGATTGGGAACATCTATATGTAAGGTCAGTTTCCCTAAATTTCAAAATTTATTTGTGACCTAACTCCTGCTAGGGTCTCTAATTCAGATCTACAGACAAGGTGATTGGAATGAAGGTTGAAGTTTGTCTTAATGGGGATACAAACTTCATATCCTAGAATCCTAGGTTCTCTTCATCCTAGAAAAAATGATATGTTGAAGCTTATCAATGAAAAAGTTCTAGAAACAGAATCGGAAGAAGACAAGTACCAGTGGAAGAATTGTGATGCGAAACAAAGAAGGATTTTGGTGGACTCGGTCAAAGATCACTTGGTTCCACAAATATCAGAAAAGAAGACAGATAGGAAGATGTTCAAGACCTTGAATAAGTTATTTGAACACAATAGCATCAATGTGACTCTCACATTCAGGAACCAACTGTCAAATATGAAGATGATTAAGTCTGAATCTATTGCCTCATATTTCATGAGGATCACCGAACTTTGGGACAAGCTAAAGCCCAATGGAGATAACATTGAAGAAAAGGAGCTTGTCATGACCACTCTAAATGGTCTTCCACCATCTTGGGAGTCTTTAATCCAAACCATAAGTGGTCGAACCAAGATGCCCAAATTTGACAACTTATGGGCAGATTGCACTAAGGAAGAAACAAGGATTGCAGCAAGGCAAAGACTCCATGGTCCTCAAGTTGAGGAGAATCAATCCTTCATTACTCATTCCAAGAAAGGCAAGGGAGAATGAATGAAGTTCCACACAGATAAGAACCAAGATAAGATACCAATTTCTTCTCCAGATCAGAGGTAGAAGAAGAAGGATTAATCACACATATAATGCCATAAGTGCAAGAAATACAGTCACTATGCAAACAAGTGTTTTAGTGAAAACAAGAGGAAGCGTGAAGCCTCAACCATTGATGTTGATGAAGACACTCATCACAAGAAGTCAAGGAACGATGATCGTTTGTAGTTCTTCTTCTAATACTCTCCATACTGAAGAGATGATAAGAAGATGAAAACTGAGTTGATCTTCCAGCAAGCATATGAAGATCAACAGACTCTGTTTGTGGAATCCCATCAATAAAACAACAAAAAATAAGTATTTGATTTTACATGCTCTTGTAGATTAGATCTAGTTGCTTTCAATAAGTTTTAAGCAAATCTATATTCCTAGATTCAAGAAGTGGTTGAGCATGTTATATCGTTCTTTTTGTAACACTCAGTTTTTGACCCCATTTGCATTAAATATACATGATGGATATATTGTAATTGATCATGGTGTGGAGCTAAAGGAAAAATCCCCACCATCGATTTGGTTGTGTTATGTTTCGGCAATTGGACTCATTGTTGATGGTATATCGTGATATATGGCACATATTAGTTTTGGCATCATGTAAATATGCTTTTTAAATTAAATAAACTCGACCAGCTATGTCACTACAACCATAATGAAAAGGGCATAATTTTCCTAAGGATAAGGGGGGGATTGTTAAACCTTGAGCCTATGGGGAAAATCCATGTGTCAACCACCCACTAAATACTTCTACTATTAGTTAAGGGTAGTTAAAGTTGGGTAGTGGTGGGTGGCAGGTTTTCCCACATGCACACTCCACCAGCAGACTCCACCACTTCACGTGGGTAGGGATTCTTCGACTCTCCCACTCTCCCCATTCTTGCTCATCCTCAGGCAAGGACGCTATTCTTCTCCTCATGCACAAGTCTGAGTATAGGAATTTACTCACACAGAGGGAGAAGCACGACCTCCTATTCGAGTGTGGACCCTGATCGAATTACCATCGGGTTGTGTTCTACCTGTTGTTCCCATTCACGATTTTTCGGTGCTTAGAATCCACCTTGAGGTGGTTTTCTTTTGTTTCCTCGCGCAGTTGAGGGATTCCTGTTTTTTTCCCCGCATTGTTCATTGATGTGGTTCCATTACGTCTTGGAGCTGATTTAGGTTGTTATGGAGTCGTTTTGGCCACGATAGGGCCAAGAATGACTCAGGAATTGATTTTCTCCTGTCCAAGTTGTGAATCACTTGTTTGGCTGCATGTATGCAGTGTTTGGTCTTTGGACTGTGTTGGAGTGGGGATGAGGGCTTGGTTTGCTTGACAAACCTGGTGTGTTTGGGAACCACACAGATAGAGCTAGAGGGTTGGCTTTCTTCTCCACAACCCCTGAATAGCACTAGAAGAGAGGTCAGGGCTTGAGGGACTGTGTAGCAGAGAAAGGGTTGATTTCCTTGTGTTGGGTGTGTGTGGGTGTCCTAGAAGTCAGGATAGTTCTGGTGTAGGTGTCCTTATCTCTCAATGGGCTCACCAGCTTAGCATTTAGCCTTTCCCAACTCCTTGATGGCTTGATAAACCCAACTGTGTTGGCTTGGCTGATTTGTTGATGGCCTGATAAACCCAACTGTGTTGGCTTGGATGATTTGTTGATGGCCTGATAAAGCCAACTATGTTGGCTTGGCTGTGTTTTGTGTATCCTTGGCTATGTGTAAGCCTATTTGTTCCTTATTCCTTGGGGAATCATGCCCAGCTCAGGGGTGGTAGCGTTGCTGAGAGATTAAGGAGCACGCTGGCCTATGGTTGGGTGGAACATTGCAGCAACGTAGCTGCTTGCGAGACAAGCTCTTTTAAAGATAAGTATTCTTGTCCATTTCACTTCTACAATCATATTTAATGTTAATGAACTATGATGAACATGTTGAATGCCAGAATGAATGTATGTTTGCTTCCGTTGTGTATGTGAATGCTTATGCATCTTAACATGTTTTATGTTCAAGCATTTCGGTTTTATATATGTTCATGTTCATGGGGCAGTTTTCCTGGATGGTTAATGGCATGGTAGCGTCCTCTTCATCAGTCGGAGGGTTGGGGACGTTATAGTGTGGTATCAAAGCCATCGTTGCAGCATTGGGGCCTCAGAAGGCCATGAGAAACCAGATAGCAAAGGCAGGTTTCCCTCTGCCCAGTAGAGATCAGAAAACTTCCACAAAATTTTTCTAAGTGCCAAGACCCTTGGCTCATCGGAAGACTTAGTCTGAAGCTTCCCCGATGCATTGGACAACTTATATAGATGTCCGCCCGATGGGGAACTGGCGGGGGAGAATTTTCGGAAGTGGTCGAAGATTGGAAGTTGACGGAGGTTTCAACGAAAATTAGAGGAAACCTGAGTCGATACATCACCTCAGCTTAATTGAAGACTACCAAAACGACGGAGAAAACTAGTGGATGGAACCGTCGAAACGTCGGCTGGTTTAGTCAAAAAGGCCATCCGATACAGACCATCGACGTCGACAAAAATGAGATGAAGTCAGAGCCGATACGTCGACAGAGAATAGTGAAGTTGAATTTGAAACCACAGTGTCGGCAAAGATTAGTTGATTGGATCGACGAATATTAGTTGAGTAAGTAGCCGAAATGGCGACGGAGATCGGCCGAAGACTGTCGAAACGCTGGTGAAGTTTAGTCGATGGAGCCGTTGATAATACGTTGGTGGAAAATAGATACTGAAGTAGCCGCAAACGTCGGCAGAAGATAGATAATAAGGGCGTCAACGCGGAGGAGAAAATAGAATGAAAAATTCTCTTAAGTGTTGAAAACGTCGAAAAAAGTTAGAAGGTTAGACCGCCAAACGTCGGCGAAAATTAGAAAAGGGAGCAGCCAACACATCAGAGAAAAATAGAGGATCAGATCGTCGATATTGCAGAGAAGATTAGTGGTTTGGACATCCAATGCATCGGAAAAGGTTTGTTGTTTGAACTACCGATACATCGGAAAAACTTAAATGTTTGTGAGTTCCTCGTTGCAGCTGTCAATTGGACTATCATTCCGACAGTTAGAATTTTCAACTGCCGATAGTGTTCCAGTCGTCGATGCGGTGGGAATGTTTATTTCTGAATCGCTGACACGTAGTGTTTCGAGCTTCCGACCACCGACGGGTTGTATGGTCCGCGGAACCCACAGTTGGTTTGTTTCCCACCGTTGTGGCTGCCAACGGAACTATCCACCCGAAGAACAGTGTTTTCGATCGTCGATACTGCGTATGGGAGTTAGTTTCCTCACCGATGCTGTAGCGGTTAGCGGTTCCGATCGCCGATACACAACCACCGCGATAATAGTCCTTGGCATCGCCGATAATAGTCCGGAATTTTAGTTGGGAAGAGGTCCGATTGGGAAAAAGGAAATTTTGAGTTTTTCAAGTGGGATTCCTCAACGAATTTCAGCTATTTTTCAGTGAATTTTTCGGTAGATTTCAGTAGATTTTCAGGGCTGAAAAGGAAGAAAATTTTGGTTTTGGGAAAAATTGTTATTTTATGATTTTTACCAGGTGAAGGTAAGTAATTTTGAATTATATCAATGTTATGCATCTAACAGTTGTGTTACTAACATGTTTGCAGAATCATAGACACCTTCAAGGGCAGTAGTCCAAGTAGTGCAGTTTGGTAAGTAAGTGGTGGTTCAGTTATGAGAATCCATGATGTATATGATGCTCAGGATTCTTACAAGCATGCGCAAGATTCCATGGGAGAAAATGTCCGTAATGGGAATGACGACATAGAGTCTAATGGAAGGAGATTCCAAGAGACACCGTCAAATGTTGCAGCCACCATGAGAAGCTTGATTAAAGCACAGGAAGAGTAGCACCAGTTGAATGTTGCTATGTTGCAGAGCTTGACAGATTTGCAAAGAAAGATAGACTCTGGACGGGGTACAACAAAACCAGAAGGTAGTAAAAGCAGTACTAGGAGAAGGAGAAGTACTTCTAGTGGATCATCTGAATCCGAAGAATCTAGCGGGGATTCAAGCTCTTCTTCTCATAAAAGAAAGAGAAAGAGACACCATAGGGATCGCTCTCAATATGAATTTAAGAAGGCTAAGCCTCCTACATTTGATGGTGAGGTAAAGAATGGACAAGAGGCTGAAGCTTGGCTTCTTGGGATAAACAAGTACTTCCAGGTTTAGGATTATTCAGGAAACATGAAGGCAAGAGTTGCCATATTCAATCTGAATGGAAGGGCATCCATTTGGTGGGAACACTTCAAGCAAGTAAAGAGGATCAGTGAAAGGAGACTTAAGTGTAAATAGTTCAAGAATTATTTCAAGCAGAAATACCTCTCTGACAGGTATTATGATGACAAGATTAAGGAGTTCCATGAGCTGAGATTGGGATAGCAGACAGTGGAAGAATATGCAAATAATTTTTTGGAGTTGTTGAGGTATGTCAGGTACAGCAGAGATGAGAAGGTGAAGGTCCAGCGGTTTCTGAGTGGGTTTCCTCAGTCTTACAAAGATAGAATTGATTTTTATTAACCTAGAACTCTTGAAGAAGCAATAAGGAAGGCTAAGTATTGCTATGAGCAAAGAAAAAGTAAACCAGATTACCATAAAGCATGGAAGGACAAGAAGAATGAGAAGTTTGACCAAAGAAAGAAAGGTTTCAAACCTTCTAACTTTAGGAATCAGCAGAAGCAGCCATCCCAAGTTGCGAGTAAGCCAGTGGGAGTGATAGGAGAAAAGCCTGAAAATCCACAACAGAATGGTGGACCACTTCAATGTTGGAGATGTAAAGGACCCCACATGCACAGAGATTGTCCACTCAAGAATGAAAGTGTAAGACTAGCTTACAACATTCAAGAAGCAGAAACAGTGGGTCAAGTAGGAAGGGTTGTCCCTAGGATCTATGCAGCACTGGAGGACCGCCAAGAAGATCACCAATCAACTGTGGTTGAAGTTGTAGGTAAGATTATTGAGCAATCTGTTTCTATTTTGATTGACCATGGTTCTACTCACAGTTACATTACTCCTAGAGTAGTGGAGATTTGTGCTTTTAAGAAGCTAAACCATAGAAAATCTTGGTTAGTTCAGCTAGCCACTGGAACTAAGAGAAAGGTTATTGAAGTGGTAGAGGAATGTCCATTGGTCATGAATGGGTTGGTCACTTGTGTAGATCTGAATGTTCTACCACTTGGTTCCTATGATGTTCTCTTTGGAATGGATTGGTTAGAAGCTCACATGGTGAAGCTTGACTGTTATAATAAGACTTTTGAATGCATGGATGAAGAAGGGAAACCAGTAGTGGTAAAAGGTATTCCAAAGGTGATTTCAGTATGGCAGGTTTCAGCAATGCAGTTGAAGAAGTTTTGTAGGAATGGTTTCCAGTCGTATGCAGCTCATATTTTGGAGACAACATGGGATGAAACTCCTAGGTTGGAGGATTATCAACTGTTATAGGAATTCAAGGATGTCTTTCCTGATGAGATTCTAGGGCTTCCTCCAAAGAGGGACATTGATTTCGCAATTGAACTTGTGCCGGGAGCATCACCAGTGTCCAAGACACCCTACAGGATGAGTACACCAAAGATGTTAGAGCTGAAGATGCAACTACAGGAGTTGTTGGAAAAGAAGTATATCAGACCAAGTGTGTCTCCGTGGGGAGCACCAGTTCTGTTTGTAAATAAGAAAGATGGTACACTCAGGTTGTGTATTTACTACAGGAAATTGAACAAGGTTACTGTGAAGAATAAATACCCTTTGCCTAGAATTGATGACCTCTTTGATCAAATGAGAGGAGCAAAGGTATTTTCCAAGATTGACTTGATGTCTGGTTACCATCAGGTGAGAATCAAGGATGAAGACATTCATAAGACAGCCTTCAGAACAAGGTATGGGCATTATGAGTTTGTAGTGGTACCATTTGGTCTCATAAATGCACCCGCTACATTTATGTGCCTTATGAATAGTGACTTCAGCAGGCATTTGGACAAGTTTGTTCTTGTTTTCCTTTATGACATTCTTATTTATTCTAAGAATGAGGAGGAGCATGAAGAGCATTTGAGATTGACATTGCAATTGCTCAGGGAGCATCAGTTGTATTCGAATATGAGAAAGTGTGACTTCTATAGAGATAGAATCTAGTACTTTTGTCACATTATCTCATAAGAGGGTATATTGGTGGACCCTGAAAAGATTGAAGCCATTATGAATTGGCCTACTCCAAGAAATGTGGCAGATGTAAGATCTTTTATGGGACTTGCAGGATACTACAGGAGGTTCATTGAGGGATTCTCCAAAGTTGCACATGCCATCACTTATTTGCAAAAGAAGGGGATAAAGTTTGAATGGACATCGAGGTGTGAAGAAAGCTTCCAGCAGTTGAAGAATCTTCTCACCAGTGCACCAGTATTGAAAGTTGCATATCCAGAGAAAGATTTTGTGGTATGTGTTGATGCATGCGGACAAGGGCTTGGAGGAGTCCTTATGCAAGACAACCATGTGATATGTTATGAGTCAAGAACGCTGAAGGACCATGAGAAAAACTATGCCACTCATGATCTAGAGCTTGTAGCCATAGTACATGCCCTCAAGATGTGGAGGCATTACTTGATGGGTAGAAGATTTGAAATAAGGACAGACCATTGTGGTCTGAAGTATCTATTTGATCAGCCTACTCTGAATACTAGGCAAGCGAGATGGCTGGAGTTTTTATGTGAGTTTGATTTTGAAATCAAGCACATAAATGGGAAAGAGAGTAAGGTAGTTGATGCACTCAGCAGGAAGATGCAGGAAATGCATGTGGCATCTCTTAGTATTTGCCAATTAGATTTGAGGCAGTAGATTGTTAACCATACTGCTGGAGATGAATTGTATGAGCTGGTAAGAGACAAATTGTAGCAGCAAGGTCTTGAGAAGAGGTATGAGGGATATAAATTGAAAGAAGATGGACTTCTTACTTATAAAAGCAGAATTTATATTCCAGATGTAGCAGAGTTGAGGAGAGTAGTTATGGATGAGATCCATCAAGCTCCATATTTTGGTCACCCAGGATACCAGAAGACAATTGCTATCGCCAGAAAACATTACTTTTGGCCAGGAATGAAAAAGGACATGGCTACATACATTTCAAGGTCCATGAAATGTCAGCAAGTAAAGGTTGAACATCAACATCCAGCAGATTTGTTGCAGCCTTTGCCAGTTCCAGAATGGAAATGGGAAGCTATTTCCATGGATTTCATTACATGATTGTTGATGACTTGGAGACAACATGATTCCATCATGGTTGTGGTGGACAAGTTGACAAAGGCAGCGCACTTTATACCGGTAAAGTCTCGGCATAAGACTGATGAAATTGTAAATAACTTCATGAAGGAGATTTTCAAATTGCATGGATTGCCTAAGGCAATAGTCTTTAACCGAGATGTCAAGTTCACTTCCAATTTTTGGAAAGGGTTATTTGCATATTTGGGTACAAAGATAAACTTTAGCACTGCTTACCATCCTCAAATGGATGGGCAGACAAAGAGAGTTAATCAGGTACTTGAAGATATGCTTCACATGTACGTGATGGACAAACCAACCAAGTGGGAAGATTACTTACATTTGGTAGAGTTTACTTATAACAATGGACAGCAAGTATCCTTGGGGATGAGTCCGTATGAAGCTTTGTATGGAAGAAGGTGTAGGACACCAGTGACTTGGGATAATCCAGTGAACAGGTTTGTATAAAGATCAGGCAGAATCTGAAAGAAGCACAGTACAGACATAAAAGCTATGCTGATAAGCATAAGATGAATAGGGAGTTCAGTGATGGGGATCATGTTTACCTCAGAGTGAGCGCAAGGAAGAGTTCATTGAAGCTTGGAAGTTGTGCCAAGCTGTCACCAAGATATTGTGGGCCGTTTGAAGTGCTTAGAAGAATACGACCAGTTGCATATAGACTTGCATTGCCTGCTAGCACTAGAGCTCATAATGTTTTTCATGTTTCTTTGCTTAAGAGATGTGTACATGATCCTAACCATGTGATAAATTGGGATGTGATTCAGGTAGAACCCGAGGGAGAGTTCCAAACCAAGCCAATGTGCATCCTTGACAGGAAGGTCACAATGCTTCGGAACCTGGCCATAGGGCAGGTAAAGGTGCAATAGGAGCACTACGGACCTGAAGAGGCTACATGGGAGTTGGAGGATGCCATGCGATTGGCACATCCATTTTTGTTCAATTCTTAGGAACACTGAGGCTATACCAATGTAGCATTTTGTTCAATTTTGTAAAGCACTAAGGACAGTGCTATTGAAGGGGGAGGGGAATGTAGCACCCCGGTTTTGACCCCGTTTGCATTAAATATACATGATGGATATATTGTAATTGATCATGGTGTGGAGCTAAAGGAAAAAGCCCCACCATCGATTTGGTTGTGTTATGTTTCAGCGATTGGACTCATTGCCGATGGTATATCGTGATATACAGCACATATTAGTTTTGGCATCATGTAAATATGCTTTTTAAATTAAATAAACCTGAACAGCTATGTCGCTGTAACCATAATAAAAGGGCATGATTTTCCTAAGGATAAGGGGGGGATTGTTAAACCTTGAGCCTATGGGGAAAATCCATGTGTCAACCACCCATTAAATACTTCTGCTGTTAGTTGGGGGTAGTTATTGCTGGGTAGTGGTGGGTGGCAGGTTTTCCCACACGCACACTCCACCAGCAGACTCCACCACTTCACGTGGGCAGGGATTCTTCAACTCTCCCACTCTCTCCATTCTTGCTCATCCTCAGGAAGGGACACGATTCTTCTCCTCACAAACAGGTCTAAGTATAGGAGTTTACTCATGCAGAGGGAGAAGCATGGCCTCTCATTCGAGTGTGGACCTTGAGCGATTTACCATTGGGTTGTGTTCTACCTGTTGTTCCCATTCATGACTTTTCGGTGCTTAGAATCCACCTTGAGGCGGTTTGCTTTTGTTTCCTCATGCAGCTGAGGGACTCCTGTTGTTTTCCCCACATTGTTCGTTGTTGTGGTTCCATTATGTCTTGGAGCTGCTGTAGGTTGTTATGGAGTCATTTTGGCCACGATAGGGCCAATAACAACTCAGGAATTGATTTTCTCCTGTCCAAGCTATGAATCGCTTGTTTGGCTGCGTGTATGCAATGGTTGGTCTTTGGACTATGTTGGAGTGGGGATGAGGGCTTGGTTTTCTTGACAAACCTGGTGTGTTTGGGAACCACACAGATAGAGCTAGAGAGCTAGCTTTCTTCTCCACAACCCCTGAATAGCACTGGAAGGGAGGTCAGGGCCTGAGGGACTATGTAGCAGAGAAGGGGCTGATTTCCTTTTGTTGGATGTGTGGGTGTCCTAGAAGTCAGGCTAGTTCTAGTGTAGGTGTCCTTAGCTCTCAATGGGCTCACCAGCTTAGCATTTAGTATTTCCCAGCTCCTTGATGGCCTGATAAACCCAACTGTGTTGGCTTGGCTGATTTGTTGATGGCCTGATAAACCCAACTGTGTTGGCTTGGCTATGTTTTGTGTATCCTTGGCTATGTGTAAGCATGTTTGTTCCTTATTTCTTGGGGAATCATGCCCAGCTCGGGGGTTGCAGCGTTGTTGAGAGATTGTGCACGATGGCCTGTGGTTGGGTGGAACATTGCAGCAACGTAGCTAGTTGCGGGACAAGCTCTTTTAAAGATAAATATTCTTGTCTATTTCACTTCTACAATCATATTTAATGTTAATGAACTATGATGAACATGTTGATAGCCGGAATGAATGTATGTTTGCTTCCACTATGTATGTGAATGATTATGCATCTTAGCATGTTTTATGTTCAAGCATTTTGGTTTTATATATGTTCATGTTCATGGGGCGGTGTGCCCAGATGGTTAATGGCATGGTAGCGTCCTCTTCGTCGGTTGGAGGGTAGGGGACGTTACACTTTTATTCATGAATAATAGGCTTATGTAGTAATTGCTACATACATGATTATTTAAATAACCGGTCATGTTGCACAACATTCCATGAACCCATCTAGGATGACACCTCCTTTATAACATACCTAGAGTAGTACACACTATTGATGGTATGCTATAATGGAGATCGAAAGCATCCAAATAATGGCTATATATGTCTTGTGTCGAAGCATGACTAAAAGATGCCTACATTATTGGATAAAATATTGTTGATACATTGATTATGAAATATTGCTAACCATCTAATGGGATTTAACTTGTAGGGATTTCCATGATCTAGAAGGACAAGTAATCACATTGATATACAAAAGGGTCAGAAGTGCAAAGCCTTTAGAAGCATGACTCTTGGACCTAGAATGATCTCATGTATAGATTTGGTGATTATAAGTGGAAGGATTCTATGGATGTTGATTTATTTGCTACTTCAACAATTATGGAAAGCAGTTTCTTTTCAGTCAAAGTCATAGCAAATGGATTCTAGAGGACAAAATTTACTCGATCGATTTCTAAGAGATAGAGGGTGTTATCCCTCAAAGATGAGGATCATGGTCTATTGCATAGAAACTTGATGACACTGTTGTCTTGATTCAGATAATACAATTGCAGGATCCTTGTTGAACCTAATCGTCACCAGGATTGATACTTACTTTGTATCTTTGGTTTTCTAGTCTACATTCATGTCCCTAAGGATAAAAGGACAAAACTAGAACCTTCATGAAATAAGGGAACATTCATGGGATACAATGAGTCTACAAAGGCTTACAGAACATACATCCCAGGATCAAGGCAGATCGAAGTCAATAGGGATGTGACCTTTGAAGAAGAGATGGCTATCCGAAAAGGAAGAGGGTATGATATGGAGATCAATGATGATGAAGATATGAGATCATCTCCCCCCTCTAGAAGTTAAGAAGGAGTTTGAAGAAAATAATGAACTGATCGATCACATTGATCCAGTTGAGCTAGTTGATGCTCCCATAGATATGGTGGTAAGCCAAAAAAGACCTAGATTGACACAGTAGACATTACAGGATGCTGAGGGGCACGAAGCTCCACACATAATCCATCAGGAAAGCAAAATACCTTAGAGGTTCATGATTTATGTAGCATTGATGAGTCACATCATTAACTCAGAACCTATCACGTATGAAGAGGCATCTAGACACCAAGTTTGGAAGGATGCCATGATGGAGGAGTTCCAGTCCATCATGAAGAATGGCATATGGGAGGTTGTACAAGGACATGAGGGGAAGTCATTAGTGACCTCAAAATGACTTTTCAAGATTAAACCTGGAGCAGATGGTAGCGTTGAAAAACACAAGGTTATATTTGTTGCCAAAGGATTCTCTTAGAAAAAAGGAATTGACTATGATTAAACATTTGCTCATGTGGCTTGATATATTTCCATCAAAACCATCATTGCTATTGGTTGAGCTATGGGATGGAAGCTGCATTAGATGGATGTAAAGACCACCTTCCTCCATGTTATTATCAAGGAAGAAGTTTACATTGAACAACCAAAAGGATTTAGTGTCCATAGGAAATATTCTCACATATGTAAACTGAGAAAGGCATTACATGGACTCAAGAAAGCACCTCATGCTTGGTAGGGATGGATATACGGATACTTGGTGAACTTGGGATTCACCAAGAGTGATGAAAATCCCAATATTTACTACAATATTGTGGATGATGAGCCACTGATTTTGGTCCTGTATGTGGACGACTTATTTCTCACAGGAAATGAGAAACTAATTGGATGGTGTAAGAAGAAGCTTGCCTCTGAGTTTGAAAGTAAGGACCTCATATTGATGCATTACTTCTTGGGATTAGAAGTATGGCAGAGGCAGAAGGAAATTTTCCTAAGTCAAGGAAAATACACCATTGATATTTTGAAGACATTCGGTATGTTGGACTGCAAGTCCATGGCTATCCCAATGGAAGCAAATTTCAAGAAGATGAAGGAGTCTACCTCAAATTATGATATGATTGATCCCACCATGTATTTTTAGTTGATTGGCTCTCTAATGTATCTGACAAACACCAGACCAGATATATATTTTGTTGTGAATACTCTCAGCTAGTTTATGAGTGATTTGAGGCAGATTCACTGGGTTTTTGCAAAAACATGTTCTCAAATACTTACGTGGCACTGTAGGATATGCTCTAAGATATGCTTCATGATGTGATATGATATTGCAAGGATTTTCTTACTCATATTCGGTTGGATGTGTTGCAGATAGGAATATCACTTCCGGATATTGCTTCAATTTAGGCTATGCAGTGATTTCCTAGTGTAGTAGGAAGCAAACCTCAGTAGCACTTAGCACCGTATAGGCCGAGTATATGGCTGCTAGTGCAACAACTCGAGAAGCAGTATGGCTTTGAAAACTCCTTCTTGGATTATTTGGTTATATTCCAAGACCAACTGTGATTCACTGTGACACCTAGAATTGTATACAAATGTCAATGAATCTCGCATTTCACGATAAGGAGAATCATATAGAGATTCGATATCACTATATCCGTGATATGGTGCATAAAGATGCGATCGAGTAATAGTATGTTTCAACAAATGACCAAACTACAGATATTCTTACCGAGCGTCTTCTTAGGACAAAGTTTTAATACTTTCGTAGAATACTTGGGAAGAAGAAAATGCAACCCTCGTGGAGAGGGAAAATCGAGATTGGTATCTATGATGCTTTCACGCTAGTGCCTTTACTTGTTCTGAATCTCATCATGATATGGTAGAAATCCCATCAGCATTGTGAGACAGGAAGGTAGCAAATGGTCATGCACATTAATGACCACTATACGTTATGATTCTCAAATTTTTTTTCTTTGGAGTATTCCCACCAACTCTTGATTTGAATTGGTAGTAGATGGCCATGTACACTAGCAGCCTCTGCTCATCCTAGTTCTTAACACGGGTAGGACATAGATAGTCATTTGCAATCCACTAAGTTTCACTTAGGGGATTTTTTAAATGAGCCACCAAGGATTGGAACAAATCAATTGTTCTTACTCAATGCTCAAAAGTTCCATGGTTTTTATCAGGGCCAGTTGTGGTCCCTTTTTTCCCATGTTCATACCCCCTCGAGGGATTTGTAATAAATGACATAGCATGATGGTTTCTTATGTAAAAGGATTGTCCTTCTTGGGACTTGGTCATCAAAGTCATCATCCTTGAGTGTTTTTTCCCTCATTGGTTATGTGATGCTTTTTAAAGCGACATATAATTTTCAAGTTTTTCACTCAAAATCCTCTAAATTTGGGATGGTAAAGTTGGTGATTATGCCTTGGGATGTTTATTAAATCCTAGGGTCTATGTATTATACCATGCTAGTCACATTCCCAAAGTTTCATGGGCATGCGCTAAGTATTTCATAGTTTTGTTTTTTTTAGATTCTAATAAAATCATCAATAAGGTGTATTTTAAATATACAATTTCAAAAGGTCATAAAAATGGGTCTAGAGAGACAAAATTTTCATGGGGGTGCTCATTTTCAAACTCATAGCACCCACTATACCCCAAAATCCACTTGTCCTAAGTTTTAAGTGATTATTTATCACTTGAGTGAAATTCTCTCCGAAAAAAGGCAAAATGTGAATATAAAATTTAAAAAAGGGAAAATATGGAGAAAAAACACATCCCTAAATCTATGGGAACCTGTCCCAGACATGTTCTGGGTTAACTAAGGATGATGTTGGGGGTAATTGGAGACAAAATCAACATCAAACTGGCTTGATTCCAATCAAATCCATGAGGAGGTGAATTTCTCATTAGGGGGGCACATTAATCCATGAAAAAACTCACCTCTTGTTGTATACGCGTCAAAGAAAGAGGGGGGTGACCTACCTTGTGAGAGGTGGTGCCTACCACTTCTAGTTCACCCCCAATCATCTCAAAAATATCCAACACTTGGCAAATTCGCCCCCATTTGGGTTTGATCTCATTTTTCCTATTTAAGCAAGGCATCATTCCTCATTTGATACGATGCATTGAACATGTTCCCATTGTACTCTTGTTTTGCATATTTGTTTAATGAAATTGAAGGCTTTGAAGGCTAATCTATGACATTGTCTTATGAGCTTGCATTTTTGGTGAATTATGAGGTGAAATCAACTAAATCTCATGTTTTCTTTTTGTCAAATAATGTTGCATAGATCCAACTTATGTTAAATAAGTATTTGCAGCTGTTAGTTTACTTATTTGCATTTCATTATCATAATATTGTGAGATCAATAGACTGTAGTCGATTATACTTATGTTCTCTTGCTTTCAGTTGATGAGATTGACCTAATTAACCTTGTTTGTATGAAGACTTGTCTAGATTTTGCAGGATCGTTTTAGGTAGAAGGGATCTTGGAGATCGATTGCATCCATTTCCTTTTTACAACATCAAATTTGTTGGGTTTAACATATTTGCTTTGCATATCCCTCTTCTTCTTCATTCCATTCAAGCACGGGCTTCAGGATTTCTCTCTCCTTCCTTAAAATCCAATTATTTTCTTGTTTACCATTTCTTCATGCTTAATAAAAGTTAGATACATCAACTTATTTTGAATAAGTATTTTCAGCTGTCAATTTACTTATTTGCATTTCATTATCCAAATATTGTAAGAGCAATAGGCTGTAGTCGGTTATACTTATGTTCACTTGCTTTATGTTGATGAGATTGACCTAATTAACCTTGTTTGTATGAAGAATTGTCTAGATTTTGCAAGATCATTGTAGGTAGAAGGGATCTTGGAGATTGATTGCATCCATTTATTTTTTACAAAATCAAATTTGTTGTGTTTAGCATATTTGTTTTGCATATCCCTCTTCTCCTTCATTCAATTCAAGCATGGGATTGAGGATTTCTCTCTCCTTCCTTAAAATTCAATCATTTTATTGTTTACCATTTATTCATGTTTAATAAAAGTTAGATACATCAACTTGATATTTGAAATCTTCTTTTGATTATGTATATATATCAGATCTAGGTTCCTTCTAAAAGTTTCAACTCGAACTAGATCCGAAGTAGTCTCTCAAAGTGCCATTTTCAATAATAATAAAAATTCACAATTTTCGCGCGTTTTGAGTAGTGTTAATTATGTATTTTGTTTTGGATGATTTGTGACATTCTAACATATTTTTATTTCTGGTTTTTAGCAGGTTTTAAGAAAATGATAAGGACATCTCAAAAATCAAGTTTCAGGTCACCCGGGACACCAAAAAGTCCTTCCTTCATTCATTTTCTCTCCCTATAATCTTGTAATCCTTTTGATCCCTTTTCAAGGATCAAAGTGTATTTTACTTAATCTTTTAATCACATTGTAAAGTTCAATAATAAAGAAAGAAAGTGGGATACACATTTCCCACACTCCATCCCCCTTGAGGGGATTCGTAGTGTTCTTTTTTGTTTTCTTTTTACTAACCAATACATGCACACAATCCGCCTTCTAGAAAGGTTGAGTAGATTGATTAATTTGTTTTAATTTCTTCTTAGAATAAATTACTAATTTATTACCAAACTCATTGCCACAAAGTATGCTCTCACCACCAACCAAAGGTTTTGTCGATTTCTAGTGGATGATCAGAAAGTGACACATAGTTTGCAATTCCAATTTGTCATTAGTTTACTTGATTTTACAAACTCTTTGATTTCTTTAATTGGAATAAACATTTTGTCGTAAACATCGTGTATGCCCTTTCCCTCTGTAGGATTTTCCTGGTCATTGGGGAATCAAAAGCAATTTGCGACGTTTTCTAATTTCTACAAATTAATTTAACAATCCATTAATAAAATGAAATCCCAAGAACATTACAAAAATCTGGTATAGCAACATTTGAAAGTCGTGGGAAATATCTTCCAAGGAAGTGGGAACCACTGAATAATGACCTCGGGATACCATCAGGATACATCCTTGTTGGTGTAGTGTTGGGCACCTCTTAGAGACTCTTATTCAGCACGCATTTCTGAGTGAGGAACCACCTTTGTCATTTCTGAACATATTCTTAGAACTTTACAGTATATCAAGAATCCCCTTCTTATAACTCAAATCTTCTTTCAATAATTAAAACTGACCAAGACACATTGCAAAACATTTTTTTTTAGCAACATCATTTCTTTATTTTGACTCCATTGGCACTGATCTAATTTTGCAACATTTTACTGTCGTTTATCATCAATTTTTTATTGTTTCTAATCTTCATGTGTTGATGTTATATGCTGGTGAAATATTTATTTATATTTGCAACAACCTTATTTTAGTATTTTACTTCAAAAACTCCTAAAAAAATTACTTTGATCATTAACGACTAAAACACAAAAGCCTTAGTTAAACTCTTTCTTAGGGACCACTTACCTTGGCTTCGTTATGAGTTTTTCCTAAACAAAGGAGTCAAGATCAAGTGATAGTACTTGAATCGATACTTGCCCCCAAGGACACACCTAGAAGGTTGAATATTTTTGTTGTGCTTAACCCCCAGGTGTGTGAAAGGTGGAAACACACTATGATTCTCATTTTGGTGTTCTTTGGAGTATTCCCACCAATTCTTGAGATGAAATGGTAGTAGATGGTTGCGTACACCGGTGACCTCTATTGGTCCTGGTTCCTAACCTAGTGTTTTTGGAGAATTCCCACCAGCTCTGGTTCTCAACTTTGTGTAGGAGAATTCCCACCAACACTTGAGATGAAATGATAGAAAATGGTTGTTTGAAGCATGTCCTGGTTCTCAGGTAGAGACATACTTATAACAGATGATATGCTGATTTTTGTACTTTTTGACGGACTATGTAGAGTTGCAGAGTTGATAGATCTACCGATGGACTGAGTGGATCAGATTTTTTATGACACCTCTCTATGGACAGAGTCAATGTTAAGAACCTTTAGTATGTATAGAGATGATATATATAGATGAGATGCACATAAGAGACCCAAATGTTCGTGGTGTTGATGATGACCATATGTGAAGAATGCCTTCCTTGTTGAGAGGGATGTTGGAATTTGTGCAACTTTAGAAGTATTCTTATTGTACTTGTATTGCATTTCCTTGTACCTCCTACGAGAGATTATACTGATGTAACTACTCATGTAAACCCTAGAAACAATCATTGTAAACCCTGGAGAAAGAATATACAAGAAAACAATTAAAAATAAAATTATTTTGTATTTCCCCATGTAAGTCGGGCCTAGTAATTTTTTACTTGGAAAATAAGTACAAATAGGAGGTGCCCCTCCTCATTATTTCATTCACTCATAGCAAGTTGTTCTAGCAGAAAAGGTGTGCTACTATAGTCAAGGAGATTTTTTCTAGGTTGCATCTTAGAGAGATAATTTCCCTCTCTTTCTTCTTCTCTCTGCTCTCAAGAGTTATTATCTCTATACAAAGGGTTGTTGGGTTTTTCTCGATTGGGTTTCCTAGGATAAATTCTTATGTTCTTTGTCTTTGTGCTTTGTCTTTATTCTAGAGATCATATTGTTTATCTACATTTAATTTGTACTTTTATAATCTTGTAAAAACTAACACAGGTCCTTCTTTAAGTTACTTTTATTTTTAAGTTCATGCAAATTTTATTTATAACGTAACTTCATTGTAAAAGTGCTTCCCACCCATTTGATAAAAGTGGGTCACTTATTTTTAAAATGTAACTTATTTGTGAAAGTGAGTTTATAGACAAAGTTAGTGAGATGGGGAAATTATTTATTGTGCAACCATCACCACATGGATCGACTTTTTCCTGCCATGTGGCTCCTTGGTTCCATTTTATGCCTTTTTTCAAAAAGGCATAGCTTTGACATCATGAGTCTATATTTAGTGTTGTTTTTTAAAATGCCCATTTTTTCAAGATATTTCCATCTAGATCATCAATTTTAATTTTTGAAGACATATTATAATATGGCTAGTCCAAGAGATATTATTCTTGCATGTACCAACTACTTCTCATGAAGATCATTTGGTTGCTTTAAATCCAAATGATGTCTCTTGCATTGAAGGTTTCCTATCTCAATTCAAAACCCTTAAACGATTATTTGAAGAATGCAAGATACCTAATACAAATAAGTAATATATTTATTTATTCTTTTTAAGCTTGGTAGTCCCTTTTTTTGTACCTACTTTTCACTCCACCAAAGAAACTCTTGGGTATGCTTATAAAGATCCTACACTTGAAGACTTCTGTAATTCTTTAGTTAGAGAGAAAGATAAATGCTTACATATTGGAGTCATTAGAACTGCTTGTACATCTAATAAATCCTTAGTGTCACAAAAAAAGGATAAATCCAAGGATCCTAAGAAGCAACCCCTTCGCAACAATAAGAAAAACAAGGGTCCCAAACCCTTTCAACAAGTTCTTACACCCAATGGTGATAAAGGCACTAAATCAAAAGGTAAGAAGATTAAATGACATTGGAATTTTGTGGGTGAGATGGTCATGTGGAATCTAAGTGTTTCAAGGAAATGGAATCCTTAAAACCAACAATGCAAAAGCACAACATCAATCTTTGTTCTTCTTCTAAATATTCTTCTCATGGACATGCACTTTCTATTTCTAGTTGTTTCGTCAATGAAGCTTCTACATCTTCTTATTCTAATGAGTGGCTCATTAGTTCTGGAGAATTTTATCATATGGCTAAGGATAAAGTCATTTTTTTGCTCTAAATGAATGTAACACAAATCTAATGTTTGTTGGTGATCTTATATATCTCTTAGTATTGTAGGGTCTAGAATAATTTAGCTAGGTGATGATCATTTCAAAGATGTATCATGTGTTCTTAGTCTTCTTACAATATTTTGTCAATCTATTACATCACTCATTTTAGTGAAGGTAAGACTATAGAGTTTTCACCTCGCCACGTTGTAATCAAGGGTTTAAAGACCCTAAGCATGTCCTAACAACTAGAATTGTTGATGATATCAACAAGTTTTACATATTTGATAAATTTGGGTCATAATATTTTCCATATTTTTGTATTGCTCATATGGTGACGTGAGTAAAATTTGGCATGAGGGATTTGGTTATCTAAATTATTGCTCATTGCAATAGCTATGTAATCAGAAAATGGTGATTGGTCTTGCTCTCATTTCTTGTAGAGATGGAGTTTGTCCCAAGTGTGTTCTCAACAAACATCATTATGAGAGCTTTGACAAACATGCATCTTGGCATGTCTCACCCCCATTGCAGCTTGGTCATAGTGATTTGTGTGGTTCACTTCCTTCTGCTTCTTTCTCAGGGTTCAAATAATTTTTAAAATTTCATTGATGACATCTCCAAACACACTTGAGTTTACATCTTAAAACCTACGAGTGAATATTTTCACATGTTTTTGGCCTATAATGCCCTTGTAGAAAAACAATATAGAAATTAAATACAAAAGTTAAGAACATATAATAGAGGTGAATATGTAAATAATAAATTTGTGGATTACATCACACAAGGTAATCAAATGCACCATATTGTTCCACACACACCAAAATAAAATGGTGTTGTTGAGAAAAATATACACACCACAATAAAATGGTGTTGTTGAGAGAAAGAGTCACACAATAAAGGAAATGACAAATTGTATTATTTAATCTAAGGAACTATGTCCTTATTTTTTAATGAGATCCATTAATTGTGCTAGTTATAAAGTCATATAATATAGGTGAATATATAAACAATAAATTTACAGATTACATTACACAGGGTAATCAAATGCGTCGTATTGTTCCATACACACCAAAATAAAATGGTGTTGTTGAGAAAAAGATACACACCACAATAAAATGGTGTAGTTGAGATAAAGAATCACACACTAAAGGAAATGACAAATTGTATTATCCAATCTAAGGAACTAAATCTTCTTCTTTTTTTGGAGGAATTCATCTATTGTGCTAGTTATAAAGTCATATAATAGAGTTGGATATGTAAACAATAAATTTACATATTACATTACATGGGGCAATCAAATGCACCATATTGTTCCATACACACCAAAATAAAATGATGTTCTCGAGAAAAAGATACACAGCACAATAAAATGGTGTTGTCGAGAAAAAGATACACAACACAATAAAATGGTGTTGTTGAGAGAAAGAATCACACAGTAAAGGAAATGACAAATTCTATTATCCAATCTCAGGAACTAAATCCTCATTTTTGGGTTGTGCCAATTATAAAGTCAATCGCACTCCCACAGAGGCCTTAAAAGATATAATAACAAAATAAGCATGGTGTAAAATTAAACTAGGTGTAATCCACTTGTGTGTGTTTGGTAGTGAAGCATGGGCTCACATTCCCAATGAAAAAGGGAAAATGTTACATCCTGAGAGTGAGAAGTGCATTTTGGTTGGATATTATTAAGATGTCAAAGGTTATAACTTCTTCAACCTCAATCAAATGGAATTATTATTAGGATATATGTTAAATTTGATGACGATGTTGACAATGCCAACGAAAATTCAAATATTCCTTCTCACGTTCCTTTAGTTGGGTCCGTTGAACACGAACTTACGCCAACACCGTTGCTTCCTAAATGGGTCCATACAGCATGAGAATAAATCGGTGATCTTATCAGTGATCCTATAGATCAGTGTTGAACACATTCACAATTATAGTAAGCCTCTTCTCTTTTGGCTCAAATTTTAGAGACTCGTGATACAAAAACATTTGTAGAATCTTTTATCCATCCAAATTATGATGCAATAATGAATGAAGAATATCGATCCTTAATGGTGAAGGATACTTGGGATCTTACACCTCTTCCAAAAGGAAGAAAATTTTCAGATGTAAATGGGTGTATAGAATTAAGTATGCATCAAATGAAAGTATTGAAAGACTTAAAATGTTAGTTTCCAAAATATTTTCCCAAGTTGAAGGAATTGACTACAATGAAACATTTACCCCTGTCACCAAAATAAACTCCATTCACCTTGTTTTATCCCTTACCGGTTCACATAAATGGGAGAATGGGAGGTCCATCAAATGAATTTAAAATCCACCTTCTTACATGGGGATTTGCAAGAAGCAATTTACATGGAACAAATTCTTTGCCATGTTCAAAATGACTCTAGCTTTGTTTGTCACCTTAATAAATCTCTCTATGGCCTTAAGTAAGCTCCTTGGGCGTGGTATTCCAAAATGGATAACCTTCTTCTTCACATTGGTTTTTCTAGATGTCATTCTGACCTCGATATCTATACCAAGAAAGTAAGAAACCATCTTATAATCCTTGTTCTTTATGTTAATGACCTTATATTTACAGGTAATGAGTCTAAACTTTTAACCCATGTAAAATCCAACCTTAAGAAGAAATTTTAATTGACCAACTTAAGACATTTGCATTATTTTATTAGCCTCCAAGTCATACAAAGCAAAGAATGACTTTTTTGTTTCTTAGTCTAAGTATACTTATGGCCTTCTTTGTTGCTTTCACGTGGAAAATTTCAAACCAGCACCATCTATCTTCCAGTATGGTGTTTCCACCTACACTATACCCAAAGTAGATGCCACCTTGTATCATCAGTTTATTGGTAATATTTTGTACTTAATTCATACCAGTCCTAACATCTCCTTTGTTGTTGGCCTTGTTGTCCGGTATATGCAAACACCCCATGAAATTCATTAGAAAGAAACAAAAATGATACTTTAGTATATTCGAGGTACATTTTTGTTTGGGATTCATTACAATTCAAGGGGGTCTCTTTAGTTGTATGGTTACATTGATTATGATCGAAATTCTACTACATGGTATGTTTTCAATCTTGGTTCCCATCCTATCACTTGGGCTTTGAAGAAATAAGTTCTTGCTCTATCTTCAACATAAGCAAAGTATTGAGTTACAATTAATGCAAGTTAAGAATCTTTGTGGCTTGGATAGATCCTTCCATAGCAAGGATTCTAGTAGCAATATCCAACTACATGTGTTGAACATAAAGTGATCCAACAATTTACATTCTCCTTGATTTTAACGACTACATTGATATATGGATTAACACATGATTGATCCATGATCTCTATTTAATGAGCATGGAGGGTCATTAGTTCATGATTAATTTTGAAAAACTCATATGTAAATTATTTCTCCTTTTGCATTAATATATTGCCTCATGAGGTTGTTTGGTTTGGGCTATATTTTCCTCTTTAATAGTTTTAACTACATAAAACATTGTGTGGCGATCTATTATCTATTTACATGAGTGGTTACTTAAGGTGTTCAACCTGTGTGGAAATACTATGTTTTAATCAAACAATAAAAACATATGTTGTAGAAGCTTACAAGCCACTGCAAAAGTGGTTGTTGTAGAAACTACTTTCAAAGGATGAATTTTGAAGAACATGCTCAATACATGAGGTTTTCTACGTAATGTATATCATGTTCATCATGGTGGTAGGAGAGATGAATCTTTACAATTCAACTTCTATATTAGTAGATATGTGGTTAATTCATTCTCTGTTTGTTGAATGCTTTTGCATGATTTGAGTTGAAGTAAACATATGCTAATTTATTATATTGTTAGATGTACCCCTCTCAATTTTGTAGAAAAGATGGATCTTTACAATTCAACTCCTATATTAGTAGATATGCGGTTAACCCATTCTCTGTATGCTTTTGCATGCTTTGTGTTGAAGTAAACATGTGCTAATTTACTATATTGTTATTCTCTGTTTGCTTTTGCGTGCTTTGTGTTGAAGTAAACATGTGCTAATTTATTATATTGTTATTTTGTTAGATGCACCCCTCTCGATTTGGATTACCTTTGATTGATGGTGAATAGAGAACTTGTATAAATACGTGATATGGAATCTTCCACAAATCGTATGTGTTTTTTTATTATTTTAATTTATGAATTGAATTTACACCATAGTTCCAGGCCTATTTCTTTTAATCATTTATGTTTTTAGCTATGTAAAGTTTCTATGATGTAGTATAGTTTGAGTTTTTTTGTAATTGTGTGGAGATGGACATCAACGCCTTTACCTGCTTCTCTCTTGTAAGTCATTGTAAACTCAAGCATGTTTGTCATTCACCTGTCTGGTTTCAAGTGATTGTACAATTTAAAAGAAAACCTCACAAACACGTAAACCGAAATATGAACTACCTTTATTGATTGGAGTCTAATGAATTGAATTGAATTCTTAGTTTAATTCAGTACAACCATGCATTGTATTATTGAAGAAATTATGCCATTATGCAGCTTATATTGTAATGATCTATTATGGAAGAAATTATGCTATTATGTAGGTTATATTGTAATGATCTAAGGTTAAACTTTTTTTATTTAGATTTTAAAAAAAAAACTTCCAAAGTTTAACTTTAAAACTTAAAATATATATATATATATATCCTTTACCTAATTCAAGCTCCAAAGTTTAACTTTAAAACTTAAAAAATATTTGGTTTCAATAAATGATTTATCTTTTACCTAATTCGCTACAAGTGTGATTTGATAATGAATTGGCTAATTTAGACGTTATTCTTATCAGAACTGGAGAAAAAATAAAAAATTTAAAAAATACTATTGGCTATATTATGCCACCATCTTGACAAAGAGTATTGTATCGGGATCAAAGCTAACAAAAATCAAATATGATGGTGAATACACTCTAATATGGTCGTAAATGCATCGGATACATTCATACTTCAAGATTAAAGGTGATGGAACCTTGGTAATCAATGCAGTGAGTTTATTTAAGTCTTAGTTCACTAATCTTTTAGTAAATTAGTGGATTAAATAGTTGAAGAAGAACCAAGTCCCAAGAAGATAGAGAGAACAAGCGCTACCATATATCCATGTGTGCCAGAGTGGAAACTAGCAAGCATTTATCCAACATATTATCCAAGGCATGTTGATCACATACCTCAAAAGGAAAAGGAAGACAAACAGAGCACAAATCATGAGGAAAGATTGGCACTCGTGACACCCTGGAGTGGAAGGATGTTATATTTAAGACGTCTATGAACATGAGAGTACACCAACATGAAGATTTCAAACGCAAGTTGGATGACATTAATTATACATCATGTGTGTTTTGGTTACTTTTAAATTTCTACACACTGCAAATCCATAAGCTTGCACACTATCATGACATTAATTATGCACGAAATGTTTCCACTGTAATTACTAATTATTGTATGTCTCATGTGTCAATGAATTTGAGGCAGAGTAAAACAGAGGAAATATGAGGCAGAGTAAAACAGAGGAAATAGCTACAGGCCAAAAAAAATGGAGTTGATGCTCTTCTTCATTCATCTATATAAAAAAACATTACACCCAGAAAACTAAGAAACCTAATGTGCATTGAATGCACCATCATCTAACCACTGAGAGTTCACCAACTTACATTAAAGAAATGACGTGAAGGGGAAGGCAACAATTACAATGTCTAACAATTCTCTTTAATTATGACTTCATTGTCTTTACAAGTTACATTGCAGACAATTCCTAATTTATGTATCTGAAACTCAAAATTTGCTTTTGTCAATGGCTTTGTGAAGATATCCCCCAGTTGACCTTTGGGATTACAAAATTGGAGAACAACTTCACCATTGCTGACTAGTTCTCGAATGAAATGATAGTGAGTATCAATATGCTTGGTTTTTTATTGAAAAACATTATTTTTGGAAAGTGCAATGGCTGAATTATTATCACAAAATATAGGAGTTGGGATTTCTTCTTTATGTCCAAGATCTGCTAACAGTATTCTTAACCAGAAAGCGTGGCATGTTGTTGATGTAGCTGCCACATATTCAGCTTATGTTGATGAAAGAAAAACAATAGATTGTTTCCTTGATGCCCATGAAATCAATCCTATACCTAGGTGAAATGCATATCCCAAAGTACTTTTCCTATCATCGATACTTCCAACATAATCACTATCTAAATACCCAATGAGTTGGATGTCATTTGAATTTGAGTAATGAATTCCATGCTGTAAAGTTCCTACAACATACCTTAAGATTCTTTTTCTGGATTTCCAATGCACTTCTTTTGGTGTCTCCATAAATCTAGATATGAGACTAACTGAAAACATTATGTCGTGCCTTGTAGTTGTTAAGTGCATTAAGCTTCCTACAAGTTGTTTGTACAAAGTAGAATTCATTGCCGGACTTGGATCATCTTTGCTTTATTTGATTCCTAGAACAATAGGTGTGCTTGTTGTCTTGCAATTGCACATTTTGAATCTTGATAAGATATCTCGGGCATACTTTTGTTGACACATAAAAATTCCTACTTTGAATTGTTCATTTTCCAACCTGAGGAAATACTTCATTTAACCAAGATTGGTCATTTCAAACTCTTTCTCTGTAACTAGTAGGAGATCATCAATCTCCAAATCTCCTATGTAAATTATTTCATCAACATAAATGCAAACAATCAAAACCTTTCCCTACTGATATGTTTTTGTGTACAATGTGGGCTCATTATTGTTGCGTTTAAATCCTTTATTAAGCAAATAGGAGTCATTTTTTTTGTACCAAGCTCTTGGTGCTTGTTTCAAGCCATACAGAGCTCTTTTCAACTTATAAACTTTCAGCTTTTGGTCCTCAATTTCATACCTAGGTGGCTGATTGTAATATCTCGAATTTTGATCTTGACTGGGCATGAGCCCCACTACATATGATTTACTTTGATGTTATGTTTATGTCTACATATTGGGCGTATGCCCCACTACACATGAGTTATGTTAATTAGATAGATATACTGGACATGATCCAATGCACATGTTTTATTGTCTTGTTATATGATTATATATGTTGAGCATAAGCCCTGTAGGACAAAGACTATTTCTTATTGTACTGGGCGTAGGCCCTGATGTACTTGATTTATTATTATGTGATCGGGCACAAGCCCTAATATATACTAAGATGATTTTTTTGTGATGTATTGTGCAGAATACTAAATGCATGATTGATTTCTATGAGGTGTTGAGCGTAAGCCTGGAGAACATGGGTTATGAGATTGTGTATTGAGCGTAAGCTCTGGAGCACATGGATTATGAGATTATGTGTTGAGCATAAGCTCCGGAGCACATGGGTTATGAGACTATGTGTTGAGCATAAGCTCTGAAGCACATAGGTAACCCCCAACAAGTAAAGAATGGAAGTGTTGGGCATAAGCCCTGGAGCACTCCAACTTGATGTTGAGCATAAGCTCTTGAGCATCGGATCTTTGGCCATTGTACACCTAGGTGTATTGTACAAATGCATCCTAGTATTAGTGTTGAGAAAAGGGCTTTGGAATTGCACTAGTGTAACGTTCGTTTGATAGTGTTGAGCGTAGGCTCTAAATAGCACTAGGGGTTACTGTAATTAAGGGTGTTGAGTTGGAAAGACTCTAAATAGCATTGACCCTCATCATACTTATTTAAAATGATTAATTGAAATTCCAATCTACTTCTCATCAAGGATTGCAAGATACTGCCACGAATACAAGGTAATCCAACATGCAAGGAAATCTAGAGCTACCTATCCTAGTTGACCGACCAAACCCTACCTGAGACCTTGTTAAAAAAAATAACATAAATTGAGGGAAGCATCAAAATAAATAATCATGCTATATGATGCATGTATAATAATAGATGATTGAATTGAATAAGTAAGTCTATATAATGTATATATTTATACCAAGTTATTTTAATAAAAATAGATAAAGGATCTAAGTAAAGTTTGCGTACACTTATGAGAACAATATGTGTGTGTGTGTGTGTGTGTGTGAAAATAAATAAAGATAACAAAAGTAATAAGTGAAATTCTATGTATATATTATATTATAAACTAAATATTTAAATGAAACTCAAGTAGGAACTAATAAAAGTTCATAGTTAACAAAATTAATATATATTACATAAAAATCAAACTAAAGAGTATTTTCAAGAAATAGTGAAATCTTGATTCAACTGAAGTTAAAAACCAACTGCCCTTTTTTCCAAAGATTATCTATAAAAGCAAAAGCCAAGAGAAGACTTGGGAATCGTATTATTGTTCATGGATGGGAATGGAGAGAAATTTCAAAACCAGCACTTAAAGAATACAGAGCTTGGATTTCAAACACTAGCAACCTCATCCTTAGGAGTTCTAGTTTCTCTTGCATGTTGGAACCAGCTCGAGGGGATCCGATTAAGAACCAGGAATGGTTCCGAGTCAAGGTTGGGAAGAACATGTCAGTTTTGAGGTCCTCTAGTTACCATTCCACGGGTCATAACAGATTATTTTCTATTAAATTTTGCGTTTGAAGTGTGTAGGGTGATAGAGCTATTACAAGCCACGCATTTGCAAGTAAGAGGTTTACCCTATATCAAATTTTGTTTTCCCAGCATGGTGCCAGGTCCTTACTCTATTTCTTATGATTGATTTTAAATGCAATAGAATAAATATCCATGATCTTCAATAGTATACCAGATATGTACAATGTTAGATTATTTCCTTGACACCTCTAAGATCGAGCATCCATACCGCATCAAGGATTGCTAGGGATGTTATTACTGTGGTAATTAGAAATATGTTCTAAACATAATTATTAGATCTTGTTGTTGTTGATTTGTTATGGTTTCGAATCCAATACTTGAATAATTTATAATTGATGATTTTGCATTGAACAGGTTGAATCCTTTGTTTTAAACTGTATCATGGATTTCTACATTTAACTGTGTATTCCTTGTCTATATCAAATCCGCTTAAATCTTCCTTAAATCCTGCATTATGAAATATGAATGTTGTGTTGAAATATTGAGAGGGGGGTGAATCAGTATTTGTACTATTTAAAATTTTAATCAAAAGTAGGTTATTGATCACCAATCACAACACATCAAAATAATGAGATGCATAGTACACAATAGTTTTTGACGTGGAAACCCAAGTTCTAGGGGTAAAATCACAGAAGCCTTTTAAAAATAGTTTTCTAGAAATAACCGGAAGGAGGGAACAACCCCCTTATTATATAGACTTCAATTTTCCAGCTTCAACTAGAAGGAGGCTACAACCCCCTGATTTACAGGCTATGACTTGAAGGAAGTTGCCACTCCCTATTTTTTCGATTTCAACCGGAAGGAGGTTACGACCTCCTGTCCTTGTCCTATCCTGCCACCCTTGTAAGAAAAGATTGCAGAACCTGTGGACCTATCACATACCAAACTCTTTATCTGTTGCTGATAACCTCTGCACTCTGATCACTGCCAAATCATCCCTGTATAAATCTTGTCATTTCCTCACACACACTGCACATGTACAATCACTCACCCAACACAAGCTGTAAATTATTCACATAACACTCTGTATATATACCATATTACACAATCATGTATATCACTATACCACTGCATACTACTGTACTATATACTACTCACATCCTTGTGTACATCATTGTTCACTTAATACTATGTTCACATATTGCTGTGTTACTTGCAATCTTCATACACTGTGGCTACTCTTGTACACGTTCTGCTATACATTTTATAGTACACTATGTACACATGCACATTTACACTCTATAATATACTATTGTTTTGTACATACCTACCATTTGAATTTATTTTTTTCTTTTTGTAGAGATAACCACAAAACTCAGACCCCAACCTCTGACTGTCACACCCCCGGTTTTGACCCCGTTGCATTAGATGTATATGATGATGTATATATTGTAAATGATCATGGTGTGGAGCTAAAGGCCAAGGCCCCACCGTTGATCGGTTATGCTATGTTTTGGATTTAAATTGTCATCGGTTGCATATCTGGGCATGCGGCATACGTTATGCGTTTATCATCATGTAAACATGCATCTATAATTAAAATGAACACAACCAGCTACGGTTGCGGCAACTAAAATGAGAAGGGGCATGATTTTCACAAGGATAAGGGTGTGGGGGAATTTGTCAAACCTTAGCCAAGGGGGGGTAAAAATCCATGTGTCACCTTTCTTTGTTTACCCAACCAACTCCATTGAAGAATGACTGCTGGTGGTTGAGGAAGTTATGGTCTTTGGGAGTGGGGTGGCAGGACTGTTAGTCCTCACCCACACGCACACTCCACCAGCAAGAAACCTTCACGCACTCTCCCCTACGCAGACCTCACGATTGTCTGTTCATCTCCACGCATAGGGTTTACCTGGTTTTACTTCCGTGGACGTATTCTCCTCTCCACGCCTGTGCTGAACACTCACGCACGTCTAATTCACGTCTTCCCTGTTGTCTGTTCACCCACGCACAAGCTGGGAGCTGTTCATCTTCGCGTGTGAACCAATGTCCTTTCATTATCCTCACGCACAGGAATTTCCTGGTTTTCGGATTGATGCAGTGAGCTGAGAGTCGTGCTCTTCCATCCACGAACTGTTGTGAAGGGCCATTCATGTTTTCGGCTGTCTCACAGACTGGTATGGTCATTCTATCCATTTCACGCACAGGATTGGGAGGTCTGCATTTTTTCTCTTCCTCAGCGTGGTCTATGTAAGTTCCCCTGGTTGGCTTTGTTTCCCAGGACGGGTCATTGTTTTCCGTTGTTGTGAGCTACATTCACGGTTACGTTTGGGACTGTATAATTCCCTGGGGAGTCGTCTTCCCTGTTGAGCTGTAAATGCTGATTTAATTGCATGTGGGCAATGGTTGGTCTTCGGACTACGTTGGGAGCAGGGATGGGGGCTTGGTTTGCTTGATAAACCTGGTGTGTTGGAAACCACACAGACAGAGCTAGAGGGCTGGCTTTCTTCTCCACAACCCCTGAATAGCACTGGAAGGGAATGCAGGGCCTGAGGGACTGTGTAGCAGAGAAGGGACTGATTCCTTGTGTTGGGTGTGTGTGGGAGTCTTAGAATCCAGGCTAGTTCTGGTATAGGTGTTCCTAGCTCTGCAATGAGCTCACTAGCTTAGCAATAAGCCTTTCCCAACTCCTTGATGGCTTGATAAACCCAACTGTGTTGGCTTGGCTGTGTTTTGTGTATCCTTGGCTATGTGTAAGCCTGCTTGTTCCCTTATTCCTTGGAGAATCATGCCCAGCTCGGGGGTGGAAGCGCTGCTGAGAGATTAAGGAGCACGTTGGCCTATGGTTGGGTAGAATGTTGCAGCGACGTAGCTGGTTGCAGACCGAGTTCATCATAAGATAAGTGCTCTTGTCCATTTTTACTTCTGCAACCATGTTTTCGGTTAATGTAAATGATGAACATGTTAAATGAATGCTTATGTGAATGGGTGATGTTTTCGCTGTGTCTGATACATAATTGCATCCGTGCATGATGAATGCTCATGTGTGCATGTTTTTCTTCACTACATTCTATTACAGTATCTTATTTTATTAAATCCGCTATGTATGATGAATAAGGGCATCTGTGTATGTTCCACTGCAATGTATCCCGTTATCAGCATTCTGTTTTCGGCGATTTGATCATGTACATGTTCATGGGGCTCTTAGCCCGGGTGGTTTGAGCCATGGTGATCGCATCCTCTTTGTCGGTCGGATGCATGGGGACATGACAGTATGGTATCAGAGCCAAGGTTGGCAACAATGGGCCTCTATGGGCCAAGAAGGAGCAACTGACAGAGGTTTTCTTTCATTCTGCCCAGCAGAAATCATAGTTGGAATGACTGTAAATTCAAAGAAATTGGTCCAAGTGCTGGAGCAGTCGGGAGAGCCAGAGGGAAATACTTCCGCCATTGCGGAAGAGCTAGGCGAAAGCATGCCGACGGAGCAGTCGAAGAGAACCGCGGAAAAAATTTTCCCAAGTGTTCCGCCGTTGCGGAAGATTTAGCGGAAGGGACTTCTGCCGTTGCGGAAGCCAAAATCCCTAAGGCTTCCGATGATGAAGACCGTCGACGCCGGAAAATTTTGGAGAAAGCCGCGAAAAGTCGTCTAAGTGTTCCACATCGGAACAATTAACGGAGTTTACTTCCGCCATTGCGGAAGAGTTAGGCGGAAAGACTTCTGCCGTTGCGGAGGAGTTAGGCGGAAGCCTGCCCGACGGAGAAGCCGTTGGAAGGAAACGTCGGAAGAAATAGTGGTTTGGCATTCCGCCGTTGCGGAAGCCAAAGTCATTAGCCAGCTGATGAGAAAGACCACCGACGCCACAGAAAATTTTGAAAATTATTCCAAGTAAACAGCCACTGATCAGAAGGAAAAGCGTCTTCGCGAGCCGCCGTTGCGGAAGCGAAAGCATTAAGGCTTTCGATCCAAAAGACCGCCGACGCCCAAAGCTAAAAATTTCCTTAAGGAAGGAGCGGCCCATCGGAAGGGAAAGTGTTTCACGAGCCACCGTTGCGGAAGCAAAAGCCTTAAGTCTTCCGATCAGAAAGACTGTCGACGCCGCTCGGAAGAGAAAGCATTTCGTGAGCCGCCGTTGCGGAAGAATTAGCGGTTCCCAGAGTCGCCGTTGTGGAATAATTAGCAGTTCCAGGAGCCGATTCTGCAGAAGAGATAGGGGAAGAGGAGCCAATTCTGTGGAAGAATAATTGGGGAAATAAACCCGATTGAACAAAGGAAAATTCAGCTGTTTTTCAGAGGAATTTTCAGTGGTTTTTCAGTGAAATTTCAGGGCTGAAAAGGAGAAAAGTGGCAGTGATCTTATGCGCCAGGTCGCGCGGAAAACCAATGATTTACAAAAAAAAACAAAAAATACGAGGGCGCTGCCCTCGACCCGCCCTGCAGTGGCCACAATGGGGCAAGCCCCCTTGACCCCCGTCGTACCCCTCAGATAGACATTCTTTGATGAAGAAATCCTGTGTTGGGAAAATTTGTAATTTATGATTTTTCCAAGAGAAGGTAAGTGATTCTGATTTATATGTTATGCATCTAACAATTGTGTTACTAACACGTTTGCAGAGTCATAGTCACCTTCCAGAGCAGTTTTTCAGGTAGTGCAATTTGATAAGTAAGTGGTGGTTCAGTCATGAGAACCCATGACGGATATGATGCTCGGGATTCTTATGAGCGAGCGGAAGATGCCATGGGGGAGAATGTCCATAACAGGAATGATGAGATTGAGTCTAATGGAAGGAGATTCCAGGAGACACCATCAAATGTTGCAACCACAATAAGAAGCTTGATCAAAGCCCAGGAAGAGCAGGATCAGTTGAATGCTGCTATGTTGCAGAGTTTGACGGACTTGCAGAGAAAGATAGAATTTGGACGAGGTACAGCAAGACCAGAAGGAAGTAAGAGCAGTACTAGGAGAAGGAGAAGGGCTTCTAGTGGGTCGTCTGATTCTGAAGAATCCAGTGGGGATTCAAGCTCTTCTTCTCATAGAAGAAAAAGAAAGAGACACCATAGGGATCGCTCTCGAGATGAATTTAAGAAAGCTAAACCTCCTACATTTGATGGTGAGGTAAAGACTGGACAAGAAGCTGAAGCTTGGCTTCTTGGGATAAAGAAGTACTTTCAAGTGCATGATTATTCAGGAAACATGAAGGCAAGAGCTGCCATATTCAATCTAAATGGAAGAGCATCCATTTGGTGGGAACACTTCAAGTAAGTAAAAAGGATTAGTGAAAGGAGACTTAAGTGGAAACAGTTCAAGAAGTATTTCAAGCAGAAGTACCTCTTTGACAGGTATTATGATGACAAGATTAAAGAGTTCCATGAGCTGAGATTGGGACAGCAGACCATGGAAGAGTATGCAAATAAGTTTTTGGAGTTGTTGAGGTATGTCCGGTACATCAGGGATGAAAAAGTGAAGGTCCAGCGTTTTCTGAGTGGATTACCTCAGTCTTACAAAGATAGAATTGAGTTTTATGAACCTAGAACTCTTGAAGAAGCAATAAGAAAAGCTAAGTATTGCTATGAGCAAAGCAAAGGTAAACCAGATTACCATAAGGCATGGAAAGACAAGAAGAATGAGAAGTTTGACCAAAGAAAGAAAGGTTTCAAACCTTCTAACTTCAGGAATCAACAGAAGCAGCCATCTCAAGCTGCAAGTAAACCAGTTGGAGTGACAGGAGAAAAGCCTAAGGATTCACAACAGAATAGAGGGCCACTTCAATGTTGGAAATGTGGAGGACCCCACATGCATAGAAATTGTCCACTTGAGAATGAGAGTGCAAGGCCAACTTATAACATTCAAGAAGCAAAAACAGTGGGTCAAGTAGCAAGGGCAGTCCCTAGGATCTATGCAGCACTGGAGGACCGTCAAGCAGATCACCAGTCAGGTGTGGTTGAAGTAGCAGGTAAGATTGTTGAGCAATCTGTTTCTATTTTGACTGACCCTGGTTCTACTCACAGTTACATTACTCCTAGAGTAGTGGAGATGTGTGCTTTTAAGAAAGTAAAGCATAGGAAGTCTTGGTTAGTTCAGCTAGCCACTGGAACTAAGAGAAAGGTTAGTGAAGTGGTAGAGAAATGTCCATTGGTCATGAATGGATTGGTCACTTGTGTTGATCTGAATGTTCTACCGCTTGGTTCCTATGATGTTCTCATTGGAATGGATTGGTTAGAAGCTCACAGGGTGAGGCTTGATTGCTACAATAAGACTTTTGAATGCATGAATGAAGAAGGAAACCTAGTAGTTGTGAAAGGCATTCCAAAGGTGATTTCAGTGAGGCAGGTTTCAGCAATGCAGTTAAAGAAGTTCTGTAGGAAGGGTTGCCAGTTGTATGAAGCTCAGATTTTGGAGGAAACAAGAGATGAAACTCCTCGGTTGGAGGACTATCAGGTGTTACAGGAATTCAGGGATGTGTTTCCTGATGAGATTCCAGGGCTTCCTCCAAAGAGGGACATTGACTTCACAATTGAACTTGTGTCAGGAACAGCACCAGTGTCCAAGGCACCCTACAGGATGAGTACACCGGAGATGCTGGAGTTGAAGATGCAACTACAAGAGTTGTTGGAAAAGAAGTATATCAGACCGAGTGTGTCCCCTTGGGGAGCACCAGTTTTATTTGTAAAGAAGAAAGATGGTCATGCTGGAGTTGAAGATGCAACTACAAGATTTGTTGGAAAAGAAGTATATCTGACCGAGTGTGTCCCCTTGGGGAGCACCAGTTCTGTTTGTAAAGAAGAAAGATGGTACACTCAGGTTATGTATTGACTACAGACAGTTGAACAAGGTTACCATGAAGAATAAATATCCTTTGCCTAGGATTGATGACCTCTTTGATCAAATGAGAGGAGCAAAGGTATTTTCCAAGATTGACTTGAGGTCTGGTTACCATCAGGTGAGAATCAAGGATGAAGACATTCATAAGACAGCCTTCAAGACAAGGTATGGGCATTATGAGTTTGTAGTGGTACCATTTGGTCTCACGAATGCACCAGCTACATTCATGCGCCTTATGAATAGTGTCTTTAGCAGGTATTTGGACAAGTTTGTTCTTGTTTTCCTTGATGACATTCTTGTTTATTCTAAGAATGAGGAAGAGCATGAAGAGCATTTGAGATTGACATTGAAATCGCTTAGGGAGCATCAGTTGTATGCGAAACTAAGCAAGTGTGACTTCTATAGAGATAGAATTCAGTATTTGGGTCACATTATCTCAGAGGAGGGTATATCTGTGGACCCTGAAAAGATTGAAGCCATTATGAATTGGCCTACTCCAAGAAATGTGATAGATGTAAGATCTTTTATGGGACTTGCAGGATACTACAAGAGATTCATTGAGGGATTCTCCAAAGTTGCACATGCCATCACTTCTTTGCAAAAGAAGGGGATGAAGTTCGAATGGACATCGAGGTGTGAAGAAAGTTTCCAGAGGTTGAAGAGTCTTCTCACTAGTGCACCAGTATTGAAAGTTGCATATCTAGAAAATGATTTTGTGGTGTGTACCGATGCATGCGGACAAGGGCTTGGAGGAGTCCTTATGCAAGACAACCACATGATATGTTATGAGTCAAGAAAGCTTAAGGAGCATGAGAAGAACTATGCCACTCATGATCTAGAGCTTGCAGCCATAGTACATGCTCTCAAGATGTGGAGGCATTACTTGATGGGTAGGAGATTTGAGCTCAGGACAGACCATTGTGGTCTGAAGTATCTATTTGATCAGTCTACTCTGAATGCTAGGCAAGCAAGATGGCTGGAGTTTTTATGTGAGTTTGATTTTGAAATCAAGCACATAAGGGGAAAGGAGAACAAGGTAGCTGATGCACTCAGCAGAAAGGTGCAGGAAATGCATGTGGCATCCCTTACTATTTGCCAATCGGATTTGAGGCAGCAGATTGTTAGTCATGCTGTCGAAGAGGAAATGTATGAGCAGGTAAAAGACAAATTGCAGCAGCAAAGTCTTGAGAAGAGGTATGAGGGATATAAATTTGAAGAAGATGGGCTTCTCACTTATAAAGGTAGAATTTATATTCCGGATATAGCAGATTTGAGGAGAGTTGTCATGGATGAAATCCATCAAGCTCCATATTCTGGTCACCCAGGATATCAAAGGACAACTGCTACAGCTAGAAAGCAGTACTTTTGGCCAGGTATGAAAAAGGACATGGCTGAATACATTTCAAGGTGTATGAAATGTCAACAGGTAAAGGTTGAGCATCAACATCCAGCAGGTTTGTTGCAGCCTTTGCCAATTCCGGAATGGAAATGGGAAGTTATTTCCATGGATTTTATTACAGGATTGCCAATAACTTGGAGACAACATGATTCTATCATGGTTGTGGTGGACAAGTTGACTAAGGCAGCACATTTTATACCGGTTAAGTCTACATATGAGACTGGCGACATTGCAAAGATCTTCATGAAGGAGATTTTCAAATTGCATGGATTGCCTAAGGCAATAGTCTCTGACAGAGATGTTAAGTTCACTTCCAACTTTTGGAAGGGGTTGTTTGCAGATTTGGGTACAAAGCTAAACTTCAGCACTGCATACCATCCTCAGACATATGGGCAGACAGAAAGAGTTAATCAGGTGCTTAAAGATATACTTCGCATGTATGTGATGGACAAACCAACCAAGTGGGAAGATTACTTACACTTGGTAGAGTTTGCTTACAACAATGGACAGCAAGCATCCTTGGGGATGAGTCCGTATGAAGCTCTGTATGGAAGAAGGTGTAGGACACCAGTGACTTGGGATAATCCAGTGAACAGGATTGTGCTTGGTCTAGAATTGCTCAGGGAAATGGAGCAAGAGGTTGTCAAGATCAGGCAGAAGCTGAAAGCAACACAGGACAGATAGAAAAGCTATGCAGATAAGCATAGGGTGAACAGGGAGTTCAGTGTTGGGGATCATGTTTACCTCAGAGTGAGGGCAAGGAAGAGTTCCTTGAAGCTTGGTAGTTGTGCCAAGTTGTCACCGAGATATTGTGGGCCGTTTGAAGTGCTTGAAAGAATAGGGCCAGTTGCATATAGACTTGCATTGCCTGCTAGCACTAGAGCTCATAATGTTTTTCATGTTTCTTTGCTTAAGAGATATGTACATGATCCTAACCATGTGATAAATTGGCATGTGATTCAGGTGGAACCCGAGGGAGAGTTCCAAATCGATCCAATGCGCATCCTCGACAGGAAGGTCACAATGCTTCGGAACCGAACCAGAGGTCAGGTAAAGGTGCAATGGGAGCACTATGGACCTGAAGAGGCCACTTGGGAGCTGGAGGATGCCATGCGATTGGCACATCCATTTTTGTTCAATTTTGCGGAACACTGAGGCGATACCAGTGTAGCATTTTGTTCAATTTTGTAAAGCACTGAGGACGGTGCTATTGAAGGGGGAGGGGAATGTCACACCCCCGGTTTTGACCCCGTTGCATTAGATGTATATGATGATGTATATATTGTAAATGATCATGGTGTGGAGCTAAAGGCCAAGGCCCCACCGTTGATCGGTTATGCTATGTTTTGGATTTAAATTGTCATCGGTTGCATATCTGGGCATGCGGCATACGTTATGCGTTTATCATCATGTAAACATGCATCTATAATTAAAATGAACACAACCAGCTACAGTCGTGGCAACTAAAATGAGAAGGGGCATGATTTTCACAAGGATAAGGGTGTGGGGGAATTTGTAAAACCTTGGCCAAGGGGGGGTAAAAATCCATGTGTCACCTTTCTTTGTTTACCCAACCAACTCCATTGAAGAATGACTGCTGGTGGTTGAGGAAGTTATGGTCTTTGGGAGTGGGGTGGCAGGACCGTCAGTCCTCACCCACACGCACACTCCACCAGCAAGAAACCTTCACGCACTCTCCCCTACGCAGACCTCACGATTGTCTGTTCGTCTCCATGCATAGGATTTACCTGGTTTTACTTCCATGGACACATTCTCCTCTCCACGCCTGTGCTGAACACTCATGCACGTCTAATTCACGTCTTCCCTGTTGTTGTTCACCCACGCACGAGCTGGGAGCTGTTCATCTTCGCGCGTGAACCAATGTCCGTTCATTATCCTCACGCACAGGAATTTCCTGGTTTTTGGATTGATGCAGCGAGCTGAGAGTCGTGCTCTTCCATCCACGAACTGTTGTGAAGGGCCATTCACGTTTTCGGCTGTCTCACAGACTCGTATGGTCGTTCTGTTCATTTCACGCACAGGATTGGGAAGTCTGCATTTTTTTCTCTTCCTCGGCGTGGTCTATGTAAGTTCCCTTGGTTGGCTTTGTTTCCCAGGATGGGTCATTGTTTTCCCTTGTTGTGAGCTACATTCACGGTTACGTTTGGGACGGTATAATTCCCTGGGGAGTCGTCTTCCCTGTTGAGCTATAAATGCTGATTTAATTGCATGTGGGCAATGGTTGGTCTTTGGACTGCGTTGGGAGCAGGGATGGGGGCTTTGTTTGCTTGATAAACCTGGTGTGTTGGAAACCACACAGACAGAGCTAGAGGGATGGATTTGTTCTCCACAACCCCTGAATAGCACTGGAAGGGAATGCAAGGCCTGAGGGACTGTGTAGCAGAGAAGGGACTGATTCCTTGTGTTGGGTGTGTGTGGATGTCTTCGAAGCCAGGCTAGTTCTAGTGTAGGTGTTCCTAGCTCTGCAATGAGCTCACTAGCTTAGCAATAAGCCTTTCCCAACTCCTTGATGGCTTGATAAACCCAACTGTGTTGGCTTGGCTGTGTTTTGTGTATCCTTGGCTATGTGTAAGCCTGCTTGTTCCCTTATTCCTTGGAGAATCATGCCCAGCTTGGGGGTGGCAGCGCTGCTGAGAGATTAAGGAGCATGCTGGCCTATGGTTGGGTGGAACGTTGTAGCGATGTAGCTGGTTGCGGACTGAGTTCATCATAAGATAAGTGCTCTTGTCCATTTTTACTTCTGCAACCATGTTTTCGGTTAATGTAAATGATGAACATGTTAAATGAATGCTTATGTGAATGGGTGATGTTTCCGCTATGTCTGATACATAATTGCATCCGTGCATGATGAATGCTCATGTGTGCATGTTTTGCTTCACTGCATTCTATTACAGCATGTTATTTTATTAAATCCGTTGTGTATGATGAATAAGGGCATCTGTGTATGTTCCACTGCAATGTATCTCATTATCAACATTTTGTTTTCAGCGATTTGATCATGTACATGTTCATGGGGCTCTTAGCCCGGGTGGTTTGAGCCATGGTGATCGCATCCTCTTTGCCGGTCGGAGGCATGGGGACGTGACACTGACTGTGTGGATGCTTTTTAGACTGAGACTGTAAAGACCTCAAACTCAGGTCTATATGAATTAGAACTGTCAAAAACGAAGGCAACAGTAAAAAGGTTTAAACAGTTGACTTCAAAAACAATGGCAGTAGTACAAACTCCAATCTTCAACCTCTATAATACCAAAAATTATATCTTTGAAGAATTATGGTCTCAGGTTGTGAGCAGTAACAAAAACAGACCTCAAATTATGTCTCTGTAAAAATTCATATGCTGTTGTTTGACCAACGAGAAGAACTCAGTCTGCTAAGTCAAACAAATGTCAAAATCAGGTATGTTATTACTGTTGTTCATTCCCTCAATTCTATGAAATAAAACTCAGTCCAAGATACCCAAAAACTCAGACCACTTCGGGTTCACTGCTTTCTTTCCTTCATTGCCAGCGAAGATATCAATGGAACACTTAAACATTTCAGATCTGCTCCTTCTTTCTGCTGCTGTAACCCTTACTCATACTGCTGCTAAACTTGGATTTGTTCCTTTCTTATACTGAAAATACCTCTATCAAAAAACCAGTGAAAATATTGTTTTAACAACCAGGCACAGTTCGGGTCTGGTGTGCATGTTTTCCAACAATCAGCCGTAAACTCCTTGCTGCCTACGAAAATACTCTATCCAGCGAAGGTCTCAACCAAAACTCGACAGCAGTCACAAATCCAAAACTGCCAAAAAGACAGACTTTTTAAAAACCCCAAGAGAAAAAAAAATACTGTGAAGGTTCATGATTATCTTGTGAGAAGCCTCAGTCCACTTTACTTCCACATTCTTTCATTATTTGAAGGGACAAGGCTTTAGTGTATTTATACACTTTGTACAAGCGTTGAGAATGAGAATATTAGGGCCGACACATTTGTTAAATTTTTAAAAAATGAAAAGTAATTTGACTTGTCAAAAATTAGTGGAGCCACCTTCATAAAAGGTTAAATAATTTATTAAAAAATGCTTCTAAAGTATTTTGTTAATTTATCAAAGGTTGTTTTCAAATTTTAATTAATATTAATATTTTATTTCTTTAAGCAGTTTATTAAATTAAAGTGTTTTAACTTTTTATTATTTGATGGTGTCGACCTTTATGGAAAGGTAATTAAAAATGTTTTATTGTTTCATTATTTCATTATGGCAAGTGTTTAAATCTTTTTAAATATTTAGTGGAGAATTAGTATATTTAATGTTGAGGGAAGATACTTTATGGTTTTAATTATATAATACTTTATTTGTTAAGGGTTTTAGGGATAGTGGGTTTAAATACATTAGTATGTTTTAATTTTTAATGCAATAATACTTTTATTGATTTCTAAATATTGTATTGAAAACATGAAGGGTTAAAATAAATTATTAAATTATTTTATTATTTGAATTAATATTATTTTAATTAAGTTTTAATATTTATTAACCATGTGTGTATGGGTTAACTTATTAACATAAATTTTAAATGTGGAGATAAGGCTTTAGTGATTAGTGTTCATCATTAGGGCTTTTGGCAATGTCACAAGGACTCCAAGGGCTTCAGACTTGGACTTGGACAAGGTCAAAAGGTCTCATTTGACACTAACACTTACTTCATCCTCAGGGGCTCCTCAAGGGGCACCAAGACACACTGACACACACATGTTGGTATCAATGACAAATTAATCAACAATCTCCCCCTTTGTCATTGATGACAACTCTAAATCAGCCCCTTCGAATGAACTTCCTTTGTCCACAAATCTTCCCCTTAGATTATACTTCCTTTACCTTCCTTATTCACATTTTTCTCCCCCTTTGGCATCAATGGCAAAGATTACTTCTATCATGCTTCCCCAGTCGTACTGTTGAGTTGTTGAAGATAAATTTAATTAGGAGATAGTATGACTCCCAATTTTTCTATGAGGTACTCAAAAGTCTCTCTTGGGAGAGGCTTAGTAAAAATGTCTGCAACATGTTCTTTTGTCTCGATATATTCCAACTTGATATTCTTTTATGTTACATCTTCCCGAAGAAAGTGAAACTTGATTGGAATGTGCTTGGTCATAGAATGCATAACTGGATTCTTGGAGATACTGATAGCACTCGTATTGTCACATAAAATAGGAATCGGCTCATTACATCTCACGTGTATGTCTTGCAGGGTTTACTTCATCCAAAGAATCTAAGTACAACAAGCTGTTACTGCTATATATTCTGCTCCTGCAGTTGATAAGGACACTGAAGACTACTTTTTGCTTGACCAAAATACCAGACAACCGCCTAAAAAGAAAGCTGTTCCACTAATGCTTTTTCTATCGTCAATACATCCTGCCCAATCTGCTTCTGAATAGGATATCAATGTCAAATCATTCCCTTTGGATACCAAAGTCCAAAATACAAAGTTCCTTTGAGATATCTGAAGATCCTTTTAACTGCTATAATGTGAGTTTCCTTTGGGGTAGCTTGAAATCTTGCAACTTGTCCAACGGCTTGCATCACATCTGGTCTGGAGGCAGTTACATATAGTAGACTACCAATCATTGATCTATAGAGACTTTGATCAACTTCCTTAGATTTATCGTCTTTGCTTAGCTTACAATCGGTGATCATAGGGGTACTCACACGTTTACAGTCTTCCATCTAGAATTTCTTTAACATCTCCTTGATGTATTTTGTCTGGGAAATGCCTTCTGTTCTTTGAGATATCTGGAGTCCCAAGAAGAAGGTCAATTCACCGAGTAATGACATTTCAAACTCTTTTTCCATGTCCTTAGAAAATTGTTGACTCAGTGAATCATCATCACTTCCAAATATGATATCATCAACATAAACTTCAATGATGAGTATGTTGTCATTGTCTTGCTTGATGTACAAATTGCTATCTGCACTTCCCCTCTTAAAGTTTTGTTGTAGTAAGTACTTGTCCAATCTGGAGTACCAAGCTCTTGGAGCTTGCTTTCGTCCATATAAGGCCCTTTTGAGCCTGCATACATAGTCCTCATTTTTTGAAAGTTGAAATCCTTCTGCTTGTTCGATATAGACTTCTTCTTCCAAATCCCCATTTAGAAAAGCTGATTTTACATCCATCTAATACACTTTGATGTCTTTGGAGCAAGCGTAAGCCAATATCATTCTGAGAGCTTCCATTTTGGCTACCAGTGCATATGTTCCTTCAAGGTCTATTCCTTCGATCTAAGCATAACCCTTACAAACCAATCGAGCCTTGTTTCTAATCACCTGTCCATCTTCATTCATTTTGTTTCTGAAAACCCATTTTGTGCCAATTACATTCTTGTTATGTGGTCTCGGAACAAGTTCCCAAGTTTCATTCTTCTCGATTTGATCTAGTTCTTCTTCCATAGCTTTAACCCATTGTTCATCTGTACTGTCCTTTGCAAAAGTTTCAAGTTCAATTGTAGACAAAAGAGAGAAGTGTACCTGCTCATTTCTTCTGGATTGTCTTCTTCTGGTTCCTATTCCGGCATCCTTATCACCAATAATCTGATTTGATGGATGATTCTTCTTGTACCAGTTCTTAGGTGTTAGTTGATCTTTTTGTTCCATAGTTGGTTGATTATGTTCTTCATCTTCCGTGAGTTTCTCTTCATCCTCATCTGGTTGTTCTTCCACTTTAATTTTCTTCACATCCTTTTTCTTGGAACCTTCCTCTTCTTCATCATCTAATTCTTCTGAGTCTTCTCTGGATGATGTTAGTCTTCCTTCATCTATCTTTACATTAATGCTTTCAATCACTTTGTCTAATCTCAGATTGTAGCATTTGTAATCTTTCATCTTGGATGAATATCCAACAAATATGCCCTCATCTACTCAAGAGTCAAATTTTCCAATCTTCTTATCTTCTCTTTTGATGTAACACTTGCTTCCAAAGATTTTGAAGTGTCGTACACTTGCTTCTCTTCTGGTCCATAGCTCGTAGGGAGTTTTATCATTTTTGTTTCTGAGTAATCCTCTGTTTAAGATGTGTACTGCTGTATGAACTGCATGTCCCCAAAATTTGTCATTTAACTTGGATTCATTCAACATGGTTCAAGCCATCTCCATTACTGATCTATTCTTTCTTTCAGCAACTACATTTTGCTGAGGTGTTCTGGCTACTGAAAACTATCTCTTTATTCCATGCTCTTCATAGTATTTGTTGAATTCATCGGAAGTGAATTCTCCACCGTTGTCAGATTTGAGGCACTTGATTCGTGACCTTGTTTCATTCTCGACCAGTTCCTTGAACGTTTTGAAACATCCAAATGCTTCTGATTTTTTGTTGAGAAGACATACCCATGTCATCCTGGTATAGTCGTCAATGAGTAGCATGAAGTATTTTTCACCATTCAATCCTTTGCTTTTGGTTGGTCCACATAAGTCAATGTGAACGAGCTCCGAAGGTTTTGTAGAAGAATGCTCTTTTGTCTTAAAATGCACTCTTGTTTGTTTTCCATGTTGACACTGTTCACATACAGAGTTAGCGAGCTTTGTGACTTGCGGCATATTTCGAACTGCTTGGTTTTTGTAGATTTTGACCAAATTGTCAAAATGTAAATGCCCCATTCTTCTGTGCCAAAGCCAGCTTTCATCTTCTTTTCCCAAGTGACATTTTTCGAACTCAATCTCATCTAACATGTATATGTTGTTTGGAGTCCTAGTGGTTGTGGCTACTAACTTCCTTGATCCTTGCTTTCTTATTTTGCATCCTTTTGAGATGAAGATGAGTTCATGTCCTTGATCACACATCTGACTGTCACTTAGCAGATTATGTTTCATGTTATCTACAAGCAAGACATTTTCAGCAAAGGATTTTTTACTTCCGAGCTTTATTGTGCCCTTTCCCAATACTTTTGCTGAATTGTTATTTCCAAAAAATACAGATCCTTTATCCTTTTCAATATTGATGAAAGCATCTTTGTCACCCATCATATGCTTGGAGCAACCGCTATCAACATACCATTTACCAGAGCTGTGATTCAGAGCTTGAAGAGCAACCCCACATTCGTAGTTGTTATTGTGTTTAATCCATACCTTGTTGGGCATGTCCTCATTTCTTACTCTTGGTATCCTCATTCTGCAATCTCTGGCTATATGTCCAAAGTTGTTACACTTGTAACATTCTATTTCTGATCTCAAGGGACCAAATCTGTTGTTGTACTATGGTTGTCTGAGGCTTGCAAGGTTATTCCTTGTCTCAAAGTTTCTTCTTTGAAAATAGTTTACAGCTTTGTGTCCAAATCTTCCACATGTAAAGCAATGCCCATAAAAGAAGTATCCATACTTGGGAATATATGGAGGAGGTGTTTTTATGAGATCTGGTCTTTCTGTTGGCCCTTCTTATAATAAGGGTTGTTCTAGATGACATTCGATCTCTTCTTCATTTTTGTAGTCCTTGACAACTTCTGCATACCTTCTTGGCTTCTTTTCGTTATCTATCAACATTGAGCTTGAGGCTTCATTTGTATTCTGCTTGTATCCTATACCGGTCTTGTCAAAGAATGGCTTTTGATTGCGGATGATTTGTTCTAGAACCTTGGAGATGTTTTCATAACCCTTTGCGATATATTTCATCTGCAGCTTGTTCTTCATAGATACTATCTCAGCCTCACGATTCTCCTTTTCTCTTATATTTGTCATTAGTTGTTCAGTAAGAGAGTCTTCAACTTGTTTGGCTTCTTCTAGTTTGGTCTTCAAGTCAACAATGGTTTGTTCAAACCGTTGTCCCTCGTCCTTAAGCATTATATTCTCCTTCCTGACTTTCTTTAGCTCTTTCAATGCGCTTACAAGTTCTGCCTCAAGATCTACTTCTCCTTCATCTTCGGATTCTTCATTACTATTATGATCCTTATCTGAGCTTATTGCCATAAAGAGTACTTTGTTTGGTTCATCGTCATCATCAGAATCACTGTCACTGTTATTGTCGGAGTCACCACTAGATGAGCTATTGTCTCTTTTTGTGTAGAGACTTTTCTTCTTTGCAAACTTTCTTATGTTCTTATTCTTGTAATTATTGTACTTCTTGTAGGGTTTAAAACTGTCATCCTCTTCACCATCTGAGTTCTTTGCATATGGACATTTAGAAGCAAAACGACCTATATTTCCACATGAAAAACATTTAAGATGTAGCTTACCTTTGTATTTTCCAGTGCCTCTCTTTAATTTCCGAACAAAGTTGGCTATTTCTTCATCATCATATTCATCACTTGTCAGTTTTTCCTTTGTTGATTTGTTCTTCCCAGCTTGTTTGGAGGAGACCTTGAATGCTGCTTCCTTTCTTGACATGTCTTCATCTTCAATTCTCATTTGGTAAGCTACTAGAGTCCCGTGCAGTTGATCCACTGTCATAGTCTTTAGATCTGTTCTTTCTTCTAAGGCAGAGATCTTGGGGTCGAACCTTTTGGGAAGAGTTCTTAGAATTTTTCAAACAACTATAGTCTCCTCAACCTCTTCTCCCAAACCTCTGAGGGTATCCACAAGCTGATCAACTCGAAGAATATAGGCTCCTATGTCTTCGTCTTCATTCATTCTTAGCTATTTGAATTGTCCCCTGTAAGTCTGAAGTTTGGCTTCCTTGACTTTGCTGTCTCCTTCATATGTGGTTTGGATTTTGTCCCACATTTCCTTTGCAGAGGGACAGTTCATCACTTTGTTGAATACAGATTCATTTATAGCACCTAGAAGATGATTTCTGGCCTTCGAGTTGTTGTTGTATTGAACCAGCTCACCTGCATCAGTTGGCACGGTCTTTGGTACTTTGTACCCATTCTCGATACTCTACCATATTTCGATTCCTTGAGATTCTATGAAGGCTCTCATTCTTATGCTCCAGAATGCATAGTTGCTCCCATCAAACAAGGGTGTTCCAGATTTGCTTTGTTTAGCAAACTTCCCCATAATTACCTTCCAGCGATTAGTCTGTTCTAAAGGAACCTGCTCTGATACTAATTGTTGAAATACTGAGAGGGGGGTGAATCAGTATTTGTACTATTTAAAATTTTAATCAAAAGCAGGTTGTTGATCACCAATCACAGCACATCATCAATGTGTATAAAAATAACGAGATGCACAGTACACAATAGTTTTTGACATGGAAACCCAAGTTCTAGGGGTAAAACCATGGAAGCCTTTTAAAAATAGTTTTCCAGAAATAACTAGAAGGAGGGAACAACCCCCTTATTATATAGACTTCAATTTTCCAGCTTCAACTGGAAGGAGGCTACGACCCCCTGATTTACAGGCTACGACCTGAAGGAAGCTGCCACTCCCTAGTTTTCCGGTTTCAACCGGAAGGAGGCTACGACCTCCTATCCTTGCCCTGTCCTACCACCCTTGTAAGAAAAGATTGCCGAACCTGTGGACCTGTCACATACCAAACTCTTTTTCTGTTGCTGATAACCTCTGCACTCTGATCACTGCCAAATCATCCCTGTATAAATCTTGTCATTTCCTCACACACACTGCACATGTACAATCACTCACCCAACACAAGTTGTAAATTCTTCACATAACACTCTGTATATATACCATATTACACAATCATGTATATCACTATACCACTGCATACTACTGTACTGTATACTACTCACATCCTTGTGTACATCATTGTTCACTTAATACTATGTTCACATACTGCTGTGTTTCTTGCAATCTTCATACATTGTAGCTACTCTTGTACACGTTCTGCTGTACATTTTATAGTACACTATGTACACATATTCTTGTACTCTACTTGTTCACATACCTACCTTTTGAATTTTGTTTTTTTTGGTAGAGATAACCACAAAACTCACACCCCAACCTCTAACTGTGTGGATTCCTTTTAGACTAATACTATAAAGACCTCAAACTCAGGTCTATACGAATTAGAACTGTCACAGACGAAGGCAGCAGTAAAAAGGTTTGAACAGTTGACTTCAAAAACAATGGCAGTAGTACAAACTCCAATCTTCAACCTCTATAATACCAAAAATTATATCTCTGAAGAATTATGGTCTCAGGTTATGAGTAGTAACAAAAACAGACCTCAAATTATGTCTCTGTAAAAAATCGTATGTTGTTGTTTGACCAGGGAGAAGAACTTAGTCTGCTAAGTCAAACAAATGTCAAAATCAGGTATGTTATTACTGTTGTTAATTCCCTCAGTTCTGTGAAATAAAACTTAGTCCAAGATACCTGAAAACTCAAACCACTTCAGGTTCACTGCTTTCTTTCCTTCATTGCCAGCGAAGATATCAATGGAACACTTAAACAGTTCAGATTTGCTCCTTCTTTCTACTTCTGTAACCCTTACTCATACTGCTGCTAAACTTGGATTTGTTCCTTTCTTATGCTGAAAATACCTCTGTCAAAAAACCAGCGAAAATATTGTTTTAACAACCAGGCAAAGTTCGGGTTTGTTGTGCACGTTTTCCAACAATCAGCCATAAACTCCTTGCTACCTACAAAAATACTCTGTCCAGCAAAGGTCTCAACCAAAACTCGGCAGCAGTCACAAAGCCAAAACTGGCAAAAAGACAGACTTTTTAAAAACCCCGAGAGAAAAAAAATACTGTGAGTTCGTGAGTATATTGCGAGAAGCCTCAGTCCACTTTACTTCCACATTATTTCATTATTTGAAGGGACAAGTCTTTAGTGTATTTATACACTTTGTACAAGCATTGAGAATGAGAATATTAAGGCCAACACATTTGTTAAATTTTTAAAAAATGAAAAGTAATTTGACTTGTCAAAAATTAGTGGAGCCGTCTTCATAAAAGGTTAAATAATTTATTAAAAAATGCTTCTAAAGTATTTTGTTAATTTATCAAAGGTTGTTTTCAAATTTTAATTAATATTAAATATTTTATTTCTTTAAGTAGTTTATTAAATTAAAGTGTTTTAACTTTTTATTATTTGATGGTGTCGACCTTTATGGAAAGGTAATTAAAAATGTTTTATTGTTTCATTATTTCATTATGGCGAGTGTTAAAATCTTTTTAAATATTTAGTGGAGAATTAGTATATTTAATGTTGAGAGGAAGATACTTTATGGTTTTAATTATATAATACTTTATTTGTTAAGGGTTTTAGGGATAGTGGGTTTAAATACATTAGTATGTTTTAATTTTTAATGCAATAATACTTTTATTGATTTCTAAATATTGTATTAAATACATGAAGGGTTAAAATAAATTATTAAAATATTTTATTATTTGACTTAATATGATTTTAATTGAGTTTTAATATTTATTAACCATGTGTGTATGGGTTAACTTATTAACATAAATTTTAAATGTGGAGATAAGGCTTTAGTGATTAGGGTTCATCATGAGGGCTTTTGGCAATGTCACAAGGACTCCAAGGGCTTCATACTTGGGCTTGGACAAGGTCAAAAGGTCTCCTTAGACACTGACACTTACTTCATCCGCAGGGGCTCCTCAAGGGGCACCAAGACACACTGACACGCACATGTTGGCATCAATGACAAATTAGTCAACATGCTGACTAAAATCCATTTCCATAGAGAAACCTGAATTGAACCTTAACATATCTCATAAGTGATTTAGCATTGTCATTTATATGTTTATCACTTCATGTTCAAACAACGAAATCATGAAAAGGTTTAAGCGTCAAGATAATCCTCATATCTAATTAACTTACACTGAAATAAACCCCAAATTAAACCATACATGTTGAATCCGCAAAGAAATCAGATCGACGGTCGAGATCTCAGCTGCAAAGAGATCGACAAATGATAAGAATTGTGGAAGACCAAAACGTGGAAGCACAATTTGAAGAAGTTGGATGGTGCACCCGCAATCTGCAATTTGCATTACAGGAGGTGTTGATCCACAAGGAAATCATATTGATGGTTGAGAGCTAAGCCGCAGAGAGATCAACGGCTGATAAGAATTGCGAAAGACCAAATTGCAGAAGCACAATTTAGAGAAGTTGGATGGCGCACCACAATCCGCAATCTGCATTGCGGATGGTGTTGATCCGCAAGGAAATCAAATTGATGGTCAAGATCTAAGCTGTAAAGAGATCGACGACTGATAAGAATTGCGGAAAGTGTTGATCCGCAAGGAAATCAGATCAATGGTTGCGATCTTAGCCGCAAAGAGATCGATGGATGATAAGAATTACAAAAGCTTCATTTGGAACGTGCAAGAAAACAAATCAACGGTCAAGATTGAAGCCGCAAGAAGATCGACGGCTCATAAGAGTTATGAAAATATTCATTACAGAGTGCACAAGGAAATCGGATCAACGATGGATATTGAAGCCGAGAAGGGATCGACAGCCACAGGAGTTGCAGAAAACTTAAATGTGGAGAGATAAATGTTATAAGTCAAAAAGAGTAGTTCCACAATTCGCAATCTGCATTGCGGAAGGAAAGTTGCGGAAATATGAATATTAATGTTAAAAATGGGTTTCGCAATCCGCAATCCGCATTGCAAAAGGACAATTGCGAAAAGATAAATATTAACGTTAAAAATGGGTTCCGCAATCTGCATTGCGGAACAACAGTTGTGAAAAGATGAATATTAACGTTAAAAATGTGTTCCACAATCCGCAATCTGCATTTGCGAAAGGATTGTTACAGAAGGCTCATTATGGAGGGTTAATTTTGGTTATAAGTTTGATGGAGACCCACAATCTGCAATCCGCATTGTGGAAGGGTCCTTGCGAAATGATACTCACAAAAGGATCATTGTGGAACGGTCGTTGCAAAGTGAGCATTGCGAAAGAACAATAAATTTAGTAATTTAGGTTTAAAACAATGAAGAAATTTTGAAAACATAATTATTCAGATTTGAAATTGGAGTTTGAGGGAAGGTTAATCAAACTAGTAAGGCCAAAGATGTGAATTAAACTCTCATTGCTCAATAATTCCATGTTACAGATAGGAATTTTAAATATGTGTATGTAGATATATGTGATAAGAATTTTTATTTCATTTTTTCGGATTCTTAGGGACATTACATTGATCCACATAAACATATTCCTTCAAAATTCCATTTAAAAACGCTGATTTGACATCCATTTGGTACATAGGCCAATGATTTTTGCTACAATTGCCAATATGGTTCTAACTGTGTCTAACCTTGCTATTGGAGAAAAAGTTTCATCATAATCTACTCATGGTTGTTGTGCAAAGCATTTTTCTACCATACTAGCTTTGTGTTTTTCAACTTGGCCCTTTTCACTGAATTTTGTTTTGTATACCCACTTGACTCCAATACTTGAATTTTCAGAGATGAAGCAATAAAGGTAAATGCATCTTTGGAGGGGTATACTAAAGAGCATAAACACCAATTGGAGGAGCTCTTGTAGGCATATAGGGAATTGTTCCAAGAGAGTAAAGGATTACCACCTAAGACGGAAGGGGAACATGAAATACATTTTTTGCATGGCTCTCCATTGCTAATTAACATAGGATTGTACATGAAATCCATACTAGACACAAATGAAGTAAATAAATTGCGGCAACAGCTAGCAGAGTAGAGAGTAATTCAACAGAGTACCTCACCTAGTCAGTCACCTATCATCATATTTCCTAAGAAGTATTGGACTTATAGAATGTGTATTAATTACAGAGTGTTGAAACTCTCACGAATCAACACCCTTTTCCTAGGACCAATAACTTTCTAGATTAGTTGTAGCTTGTTGAATACTTCAACAAGTTGGATCTCAAATTGAAATACCACTAGGTACAAGTAAAATAAGACACTTGTAAGTTCACCTTCAAGATGAGGCAAGGTTTATATGAATGGTTGGTAATACCTTTTGGCTTATGTAATGCACCACCTATATTTATGTGTTTGATGAATGATGCATTGTGTCACTTTCTAGATTCATTTGTATTAGTGTACTTGGATTATATATTGTTTTTTTTCTCTATCTAGTAAGAGCATATCTCATGTCTTAGCTACCCTAGAGAGGCGTTGATTACTGACAAACCTTAAGAAATTTGATTTTTTCTAGTAGTCCTTGGACTCAATATTGATCCTACAAATATTGCAGTCCTCATCATGTGGCCAAATCCTACTAAAGGAACTGAAGTTAGGAAATTTGTGGGAGTATCATATAGCCTTCGGAAGTTTATAACATCATTTTTTGATGTGGATACACCACTCCATTCCATAATAACCAACAAAAAGAGTTTATAGTGGGGAAAATATCAACTAAGGGTCTTTAAAGAATCGAAATGAAATGTCATGTAAGCACCAATTCTCTCATTTTCTAATTTGAAGAATCCCTTTGAAGTAGAGATGAGTGCAAGTGGTTATGCGATGGGAGAGGTATTGATGAAAGAAGGCAAGATAGTATGTTATCATTCACAATGTTCCATCATGAAGTTCTTTGTAATATACTTAATATGTATACATATTAAATAATAATATTAATTAACCAATAAAAATAATTAATTATTTAACGAACATATCTAAACTAAGAGGCATGACCTATCACCTATGAAGACTAGTCAATGCATATATGTAAACCGTCACATGGTGTTGAAATTATCTCTTACTCATTACACATTTATTATATATTCCCATTTATGGATTATTTCTATTATTTACATTATATATTTATTTAGTAACGAACTTGTTCATTATAATGGTATCGAAGCCGAGTCTGATCCAACCTTTGGCCCTATTTCTTAGACCTTGTATGGCCTTTTCTTTGGCCACGCTCATCAATTATTGATAGGTTCTCTCATTACATCAGGTCTTTGACCACAATAGGTCTTTGGCCATTAAAAATTCAGAAATTCTATAATAATAAAATATTCTACTGCGAACTCAAAAGAAAAAAATAGAGAGTTATCACATGGTTAGAAGTGATTTTGTAAGGTTCTATGAACAATTGAATTCAGTTACCAAGGCATGATTTCTCACCAAATATAAATAAATAAATATTGTGCTTGATCTTATGGATTCCACTGTGAAATCCATAAATATTAAACTCTAACATAGTGAAGTCCAGAAGATCAAGAACAATAATGATACACTATAAAAATTTGCATACTAAGAAGAAATAAATATATGGCATGGGCCATTCATTGTGAGAAGTTGCCTCTACGTCACAAAACATATCATTTCGTTGATTGTTCAATGCAAGAGGAGTGCGTATCCATTATTTTCTAATAAATTGGGCAAATTCGTGATAACATATCCACCATACTAGCGTTTGGATGAGAGCAAACCAGAGGCACATGTTACCTTTTTTTCAAACAAAAAAAAGCTATACCATATATTGATAGTATATGAAAAGGTAGACAAGATATTACATCGAGAGAAAACATAGAAAAGAGAACTATGTTTTGAACTATAGACAACTATACGAAAGAAGCTTTTAGACCAAAAAGTAAAAGCCAAAAGCTCCAAAAGAAAGCCACAATCGTGGCACTAGACCAATGAGCCATATAGACCAGCAACAAATACCAAGCATATGGACAACACGTCCAGAAAACCAACCCATACTAGCAATGATAAATTTGGATCTTATCTACAGAAGATAGAGACTTATTCTCCCAAAATTTACTGAAGATAAATCCTTCCTACGCCTGCAAATATTTTTTAGAAAGGATATTCGTCAACACGTTATGCTTCCTGAAAACATGATTGAAGGATATGTCCTTAAATTTGTTGATCAATATCCTAGTGTTTGATCAACAACCTGGTGTTTTTTAACCATGCATATAGATGAATAATGCTAATGTTGTTTCCATTTTGACCCCATTCTATGATGACTTTTGAGTCACCATAAATATGGATTCCATCTAACTTATGGTGATTGGTGTTGGCCCTAGGAAAATATAGGCAGAATTCAGTTAGAATTATGCCTAAGAAGGTAAAGATTCTAATAACAGGAAGGAAGAGAAGTTGCAATAGAAGAAGAGAAGGAAGAGAAGAAGCAGATAAGGAAGAAAGAGTAAGGAAAGAAGCAGTTGCAGAAGAAGCTGCGACAAAAGGAAGAGTTATCAATCGAAGAGAAGTCATGAGAGGAGGAAAGGGTGTGACGAGATCAGTCACGACAAAAGGAACCATGCTAGAGAAGACGTGCAACGGCTGAAAACGACAATTCAAAGAAGAACGTGGGTACGAGGTCGACTAGAATCGACAGGAGTCACACGTGCTGTAAGGAATACAAGAATCTTTGTAATTTGGGTCGTTAGTGCCTACTGACATATGTCACTAGAATAGGAATGATATCATGTTGGCTATTCGAATGAATTCGGTTGGCAGCGACATGTAAGAGTCTATCAGAAGGAAGAACCCAAGATGTGTGCGGGTTACTTGGGGACTAGTTGTTGCTTACCTATCGGTTGTTGTTGTTGTTTTAGTGAGTCAAAGTACAGTAGAGAGTGTTAGAGCCTGTTTTTGTTACTCATTTTTAATGCATTTGTTTAGGTTTTGAAGCTTGGTTTTGTTCATTTCTCCTAGAAAATTTGGTTCTTAGGATAGTTTGAATCTTTTTTCTTTAATTTTCATGTTTATATGATTTCTTAGTTTTATTTTTCAATTTTGATTTTATTTATCGAAATTCATAGTTAGGGGGCTTATAGAATGTTTATATGAATTAAAAAGGTCCTAAAAATATCATAAAGTTTTGATCTAGATCATTTTACCAAATTTGAATCATTGCTAGGTGTTATATTTTTGAAAATCATTAAAGCAAACTTTCTTGTAGCGCAAGCCTGAAAAAATTACACAACATGCGCTACAAGAAAATTGCGCAGTTCGAAAATCATGATTTTTTGTTCAAATTTTTTAAAATTCTCACACATGAGAGGTTATTCATACTTGGTTGATGCATTTGATACATGTTTCCTCTAGAATGATCGTTGTGACAGGTGTTAATTCTTCAATCAAATCATCATGAGGGCGAGTTGCGGTGGTCTATTGCAGAGTGATGAAATAATGATGATTAAACACGACGAGACAAACTCACCTTGAATTTTGTATCCCTTAAAGTGCACATAGATCAGATGAGTTCGTAGCGAAGTGTTAGCAGTGTGTAATTAAATATTGAAATAGGTCAGAAAATTAAGGCTTTTGAAGTGCGATCGTTTGGAGTTATCGTAGTGGTCAAAGAAGATTGAGGAATGAAATTAGACACCTGACAGTCAAGAAAGCATGATTCTAGCACCTGGATTCATTAAGAGGAACCCAGTGATATTCAAAGAAGAATTTATGCACTGATATAATTACAGCAGAAACGTGAAACAGTAGAGGAAAAAGCTCAGCTATACAGTACAAAGGTTAAAGAAAGGTTTGACAGAAAAATCAAGGAGAATACCTTTTCAAATGGAGATATGGTCTTGAGGTGGGATGCTAGAAAGGAGCAGAAAGGAAAGCATGGCAAGTTTGATAATCTTTGGTTTGGTCCTTTCATATTATCAAAGATTCTAGAAAACAATACTTTTGTGCTACAGACTTTGGATGGTGAGGAATTGTCTAATCCAATTAATGGACGATTCCTCAAACATTTTTATAGCTTGTGAGGTAAGTATTGGAATTTCATTGTATATACCGGTGTGAATAACAGAATAAAGACTCCATGACCCAATGGAATTTTGGCAGACTAGCAGGCAGTTGTAGTTACAACACAGAAGGCACTAATCTACAAGTTCTTGAAGCCTCACAGGGAGGACTTCATCCCCCAGCAGGAGCCAGATGTTAGAGCCTGTTTTTGTTACTCATTTTTAATGCATTTGTTTAGGTTTTGAAGCTTGGTTTTGTTCATTTCTCCTAGAAAATTTTGGTTCTTAGGATAGTTTGAATCTTTTTCTTTAATTTTCATGTTTATATGATTTCTTAGTTTTATTTTTCAATTTTGATTTTATTTATCGAAATTCATAGTTAGGGGGCTTATAGAATGTTTATATGAATTAAAAAGGTCCTAAAAATATCATAAAGTTTTGATCTAGATCATTTTACAAAAGTTAAATCATTGCTAGGTGTTATATTTTTGAAAATCATTAAAGCAAACTTTCTTGTAGCGCAAGCCTGAAAAAATTACACACATGCGCTATAAGAAAATCACGCAGTTCGAGAATCATGATTTTTGGTTCAATTTTTTTAAAATTCTCACACATGAGAGGTCTTTCATACTTGGTTGATGGATTTGATTAATGTTTCCTCTAGAATGATCATTGTAACAGGTGTTAATTCTTCAAGCAAATCATCATGAGGGCGAGTTGCGGTGGTCTATTGCAGAGTGATGAAATAATGATGATTAAACACGATGAGACAAATTCGCCTTGAATTTTGTATCCCTTGAAGTGCACATAGATCAGATGAGTTCGTGGTGAAGTGTTAGCAGTGTGTAATTAAATATTGAAACAGGTCGAAAAATTAGGGCTTTTGAAGAGCGATCATTTGGAGTTATCGTAGTGGTCAGAGAAGATTGAGGAATGAAATTGGACACCTGACAGTCAAGAAAGCATGATTCTAGCACCTGGATTCATCACTTTGACAGGTAGGCTGCGAATTGATATCAAAGTCCATGTATTTGGGTTTTTATTAAGCAAAGGATTAATGATGGAATTGAATGAAGATTATTAGTATGTAAGCCTAATTCATTCTTAATGTTGAATGCTCTATCAATGGAATTAAGGCATTTATTAGTTTAAGAGATAGAGTCGAGTTTGGGGTTTTTTAGTTTCCTCATATAGCATTGTTTGTCAAATTGTTAAGATTTGAATAGATTTAGAGTTTATTTTACTGAAAGAAGCAATTTGACAGTCATTCAAAATGAAAAGAAGTGGTAAAACCAATAGAGCTGAACCTTCAGACATGAGCTGGGTTCAGACTTTTCCAGACTGTGCAAAACTATTTTTAGAGGCAGGGTGGTTAAGTTTTTCTGAAAGAATTGAGGGATATCACTCAAAAGTCTCTTATAAATTTGCTCAGTGTTTGGATAAAGATATGGTGACTTTTGATACTTTGAAGTTTAAGTTGACCAGAGAATTGTTAGCAGAAGCTATAGGGATCTTAGATGAGGGTGAATACTGGTTTTAAAAAGTACCTTTCACTTTCGATGCACAGAAATACTTACTCCCAGATGCAGTAGCATATTGGGGAAAGGGAGTACCTATTCAGAAATTTAAACCAGAATGGATAGAGCCAATTAAAATCCTACAAAGTTATATCACTTGTGAAGGGAGATTTGATTTTGTTTTTAAGTATCATTTTAGGCTTTTGCAACATCTCAGCCATGAAGCCAAAATGAATCTCCCATTATTCTTCTTGAAAAGTTTACAAAAGATGGATGTCTAGCAGGGTGAAGGAGCATCAGGATCACACCAAACAATTTGTGTTTCGTCATGGGATTATAAAACTAGTCATAAGCACTGTACTTCAAAAAAGGGAGAAAACATGGGATTATTTCTTATTTTGGTCTGGTTTTCAAACGGAGAAGGAAGAGAAATCTCAGAAGAGACAATTGAATAAAGGTCAGAATTTGGTCAAGAAGCTTAAAAAGAGAGTCACAGTTAAGAATGAAGAACATAGTGAAATAGGAAAATCGATGAACCAGAAAATGAAAACTTTGAACAACAAATCAATATTGAGGAAAACAAAGTTTCAAAGTCAGAAGTGAAGGAAATGGAGCCTGTAGAAGATGCTTTTCCTGAAGGATTGAACCAAGGTGTAAAAGAAGATGTGAGAGAGCAGGAACAAGTTCCTAGTACAGTACTCTCTGAAGAAGAGGAAAGGTCATTATCTGATGAAGCTAGGGTTCACACCAAACACGATATACATACACATTATGAAGAAGAGACAATGTCACAAGGGAAGAAAATGAAATTTGTCGAACTAGCTTCTATTACACATCAAGGGAAAGTTGTAAAAATGTTAGGAGAAATTGGAACAGCTTGGAGGCCCAAGACTAGGCCAAAGAACAAACTCAGATTAAATATGAAGACGATGTTAAACCCTAAACTAGTTGAAAAGAAGATTACAGTAATTGAAGATTCTTCATCTCAGGAAGCATTAGAAGATAATGAAGATCAAAATAAAAAGGTTATGAAGGGTAAAAAGAAAATAGTTTCAGAAAATAAACCAGTTTTCACTGAAACCAAGATCTCAGAAATATTCAAGGAGGTTCGAAAGAAGATGATTTTAGACCAGCATCAAAATTATTTAAAGAGCTCTTGTGTAGAGAAAGGAGAGGTTGATGAGCAATCAGTCCAATGCAATATTAAAGCCAATGATTATTCAGAAACCCCTGTGACCTTGATAGAGCATATGGAAGAAGATGAAGAGATCTTCAGAAAGCTGAAAATCCCTTGGATGCCAGAAGGAATGCGTCCAGTATCAGAAGGAAGGTGCATTGATTCTGGAAATGAAAATTTGCAGAGGAGTATCAAACAATACAAATATCAGATTGAGTACCTACATGAGACCAATGAAGGATTAGTGACTGCAAATAGAAGACTGGGAGAAGATTTGGAAGAGGTAAATAGTCATTATCAGGAATTAATTTTAGTTTCTAAAGAGGCTTTAAAAAGAAAGAGACAGACAGAGAGCCTGTTTACAAAACTAAAACAAACTATTCAAGGGCTGACATAGCAGAATGAGGAGCTAACAAAAAGAGTTGAAGATTTGGAAGTAGATGACCAGAAAGCCAGAAGAAAGACCCAAGCTTTAGAAGGAATTGCTCTTTTAGTAGAGGCGGCAAAAGACTTGTAAAAGTACTTTAAGAAAAGCAGTTATTAGTTAGTTTGTAAAAGTTATTTCATTTTTGCATAATGATAGTTTTATTGAACAATTTGATAGATGACCTAAAGGTAGTTTGTTTAGTTATATAACTGTTTCTTTTTTTAAAACAAGATAAATGTAAGTTTGGGAAAGGACCAAGGGTTCGATTTTTGTTGCAAGGGGAGCCTATCAAGCTGTGGTTTATGAGCTAAGTGTAAAAACTCTTATGTATTTTTTATGACTGAATTATGAAATATATGCAACTATAAGCCCTTTTTAGTCTATTGGTTGATTCCATTTCTGATTTGTCTAATCACTTAGTTGATATATTCATTTCTTGTTTAAGGTTATTATTCATGAAGTGCTTGTTAACTGTGGATGGAAGTTAATGATGTGATTATTGTATCTGGTTTATGTTTTGTATGTTATGCATCTCAGTCCTTAAATTGTGCATGATTTAGTGTTTTCTTTAGCCTTGTGAAGTTTTTACCCCCTTGTTTACAAACTGTACAACCAAAACCCTTAAAAACCTATCTTGTTTTATTATGTTTTATGAGATTGTGTTGGCTTGTTCTTTTGTAGTCTAAGAACAATTTCTGGCACTAACAAAGAGTCAATTGATTGTTTTGTGAAGAGTTGAAGAGTTTGCAACTGAGTGCACAGAAGTGTGGAGAAGGTCAAGTTGATCCAGGCTGTGTGCGGATCAGTAATAGAGTCAAGTAGGAGAATATTGAGAAACACAAGATCAAAGAGCATGAGAGAAGAGAAAAGTCTGTAGATAAAGAGAGAAGAATCTCTAGACAGAGTCTGCAGTTAAGTGCATAAACCAAAGGTGCCATATATTTCTCATGCCAGATGTTATAGCGGATTTCACCACTCTAGGTGAATCACACTTTGTATGGCCTTCCCCTGTCCTGCTGCAGACTCTTTAGACCCCATGGACCATATTTTATCCTTTGATGTTACCTTGATCATCCCTAAAAAACTATATAAAAGATGATATACGCGGATTTTTCCCTGATAACCGCGTACATACACGAGTTTGACCCCTATATCCGCGTACATCGGGATGTGTGCATAGTCCAAATCCTTTTGGAGTTTTCCTTGACATGGATCCGACTCATCTGACTCCTGGCCTTCCATATGCCTTGAGATCGCTCGGATTCGACCCTTCATTATCCCTTGTGAAGCTATATAAAGAACCCCTTGGTACATTGAAGGCATATATAGAGATTGAAAGCAACGAAACTATAGTCCATTGTTGCCGGAATTTATGCTTGAGTCTGCATCCCTTTGTCCCTTTGGAGCATTGTTGTGTTCTTCCCAAGCTTGCCTTTTGCTAGTGAGCTTGCTAACTAAGTGATGGAGGATTGAGGTGGTGGAGGCCCAAGTGGGGGATTCAGTTTCTCCGGTTCGCAGACATGCCGTCAGAGGTTGTATCTATCTTGTAATCTCTGATTTATATTAATAAGAACTATCTTTCCTTGTCCAATGATGTGTATTTGATTGAATATTGTATCCATTGGAATATGTCAAATGCTTTTACATTATTGATTATATATGCTAGAATAGATCTAACACCATGATATATAGTATGCTTGTATTGTTTACTTTTGTTGAGGAAGTATTATAATAATTGAAGCTGAAGATTGGAAAGCTCAACGGGGATCTACTTCAACCGTCTGGAATAAGGTACGAGGTCTAATCCTTTAGTGTTAGACATTTTATTTCTATTGCATATTGGGAAAGATTGATTTCTGGAGTCAAAGTTGTCTATTGTGGTACCCCAAGCCATAGGAATTTCTCTTCGTAACAGAATTGGCGACTCCGCTGGGGATGTTCCTTGTTTTTATTTGGGGCTTTCTATCGGCACAATGGGCTTGATATTCTTGATTTGCTCTTTATTTCTCCCTGTTTCTGTGTCGCATTTTATAGTATGTTCATCCATTGACACTCCCCTTTATTTGTTTGACCTGTGGCCTGCTTTTTACCACTGCCTTCTCTGTATACGCAGGTTTTTGGCCAAAAGTCGTTTATACACGCGGATTTTTGGCCAAAAGTCGCGTATACACGCATGTTTTTGGCCAAAATCCGCGTATACACTCAGGTTTTTGGCCAAAAGTTGCATACATACGCAGCTGTTCTTTATACAGTCGCGTACATCCTCCCTTTTGGTGAGTTTGATGTTGTGGGAAGTTGCTGGGTGGGTTGTGAGTGTGGTTGGGTCTTCCTTGGGTCTGATGTTGTCTGTTGGATGCTTTTTTGTGACCAGAGACCGCTTTTTCATTGATTTTTCTTTGAAAGTAGTTTTATTCATTTATCCTTTTTGTTTTGCCATTAGTGCATTACTATTTTTTGTCTTGGTGTCTTGCTGGGCTTGTCTTTTATACTTGCTGTAGAGACTGAGAGTTTTAGATGACTTTTATTGCATTTTTCATTCTTTTATATTGAAAAATACAAAGTAGTTGCACTTTTAGTTGCATCTAAGATATGGATTTGAGGAGGTACTTGCATTGGATTGCTTGGATGAGAGTTGTGTTTAGGCTTTCATATAGGAAGGATTGCATTGGCATTCGGAAATGAATATATATTTATGTATCTCATTTAGTGGCATACACTATTTTTCATTTGACAAAGATTGCACTTAGCATTGTTTGTTATGGTGTGCATATTTATTTCACTGCTGAGTCATAATGTCATTAGTTGCACGGCCATTTCCCTTTGAGTAATTACAGCCAACTAAAATCAACGCTAATTAAAATGAATTACACTCTTTTCTTTTCTAGGGTGCACCAACAAGCTTAGGTTTTAGGATCTTGGAATAGTTCATTGTAAGTCAATTCTCCAAGATCACTAAACAACAACATCTAGGTGTCTGTCCAAGGAGTGTGTGAAATCCTTGGTATAACCATCATTCTCAAGATCCTCCTCTCAAACGGGAGTTAAGCACGAGGCAGTGTGAGCGGTTATTGATTGGGATGACCCCTAGTCATAACTGAGTAGCACCGGCGATATTGCCAGGATTGTATTCGTATCTAGGGGCTCTTTCGAGAGTTTCAGGCTTTGCTACCCTGCCCATACGGTCAATCCCGCCTGCGACTGTTCGCCTGAGCTTTGATTATATTGAGGTGACCTTAGTGACCTTACCTAGGATATAGAGGGGGTACTTGTAGAGGTTATTCTGCAGGTGTCCCGACCAAGTTGGGGTCGAACAGCACATTCGCTTTACGCATTGAAGCTGAGGGCCACTATAATTGATTACGTACCTCCACTTGTAGTGTATGGGAGTTTCGGGCCTCTCCTAGGCGAAACATACCTGTTGCATTCGGGAGCTCACATATCCTCCCCTTGGTTTGCTTGTATTTTGGTTGTATATTTTCTTAGGAGTGTGCTCCTTCTGCGCTAGTTGGCCTTTGGGATCGTGGTTACTTGAGTATATTTATGCTCTCTTGAGTTCGGGTCCTTTTATTTTCGGCATGCCTGGTATCCTATCACCCGTCTTGGTCCTAGTACGGACCCTGGTGTCAGACTTGGGGGCATCACAGCCCCTTACCGTGCTCATAGATTTGGGAATGGTCATATTCCATCCTCTACTCCATTTGTGGAGTATTTTTATTCCCTTCGCTCGGTCTTTACACTAGTGGTCACCCTCATGGGGTGGTAGTGGATGCATGAACATTAGGTCTACACCTTATCTTCCTTTTTATGTCCCATTATTCACTGCATTGTTTCCTTTGGGTGCTGTTGTCATGATCATTCCTCCCTATATCCTATAGTTTGGATTCTTTATTGACTATGTTGGGTTGTTTTGGTCTAATATGGTTACCATGTAGGGTCCACTTTTGTACACTCTCTCCGAGGTTTCGACCCGTTTGTGCCTGTCATAGGTATTATGTCTGAACTGGCATATAGGTTAGGATTTCACATCCGCTTGCACTTATGCATTGCCTTATGACCAGTCCATCTTAACCTTAGGTATGAACCCATTCCATGGTATCACAGAACCTTCATGCTGTTGTTAGAAGTGTTACTATGTGAATGGTAGAGCTTTCCTATACATGGGTGTCCTAGTTAGCTCCCTTTTGCATTTGGTACCCATGTTGTGAGTCCTCTCTTAGGTTCGGGAGTCCGTTGTATAGTATTGCCATGACATTTCGCAAGAGCCTCATACTCCTCTTGATCTTATGCTGGCTTGTTCACTCCGGACTCCCCTTATGTCAAATTGTGAATGCATTATCATGAGCTTTGCCTGCCTTATTGAGCTTTATGCCGGCTCCCCTGACATTGCGTTTCAGCCATATAGCCCGAGCTTGTCTCATGTCCAGCCATGCAGATCCATTTTATATATCCGTCGCAGCTTGATTTCCCTTTTTACCGGGAGGGGATTTTCCCCCGAGTGTCGATATCCTACACATGTATCCTTGCATTGAGCATAGGTATGTTCCACTGCTTGGAACTAGTTTGTTTGTCCTTATGACACTCATCTCCTCCTAGTTTGTAACTATAAAGCTAGTTTATTCTTTTTTCAAGCTTTTCAAATAACTGAAAAAGTCCAAAAAAATCAAAAAACCAAAAAGCTGGACAAGGAAAGATGTTATCTTTGGCAGTTGTCGAGTCGTGTCGCCTTCGAACAGAGCACTGTATATCACATCCATTGGTTGGGTTATAGTTTGACTTAGGAGCTGTACTCGTTTATCTGAGTTTATCTCCACCGACTGGTTAAGCTTCCAGTCCCTATGGAGCCTCTGTTGATGCCTCCTGTGTCACAGAGATGTCCCAGTTTGTATATCGAGTCTATGCTGCCTTCATTCAGTCACTATACGCCATTATGCTCTTGTTCGAAGGAAGTTGAAACCTGTGTTGACCATTCCTCAGTTATCTTGACTTTGCATGTCGACCATTCCCGGTACAGTTACTGGTTCGTGCACTTTATGATCGAGTCCTTCCACATTAGACAGCTTTGCGGAGTACCTCGTGTTGGATGATGGGGGATGCCTTAATGCCCTCCTTCCAGTGGATTTCATCCCATCGACTTCAGATCATTTATTCTAGGATTGGAATCTAGAGTCCTTTTGAGTGCCTTGAGACTTGCAGTCATCAGTGGCAGGTTCTCTTGCCATCGACAGTTTCTTGGCAATACATCAATGTCCCCTGATCGATGGACTCTCTCAAGTGTTCGACCTCAACACATCTATTCACACTTGTTAGTTTGCACTCTAGTACCTTGATTCCCATTATCATTATCGGTGGGTAATCTCGCGTCTGTTATCGGTATACATCAATGACTGGTAATCAGACGATGGACTACTATGTTCAACCTCGACACCTCTAT
>LPNX010001483.1:343366-378708 GCA_001517045.1 Pseudotsuga menziesii | reverse complement strand
GACATTTTATTTCTATTGCATATTGGGAAAGATTGATTTCTGGAGTCAAAGTTGTCTGTTGTGGTACCCCAAGCCATAGGAATTTCTCTCCGTAACACTAGATGAAGAGTGCCTTTGTGGTTTTTCCCAGATGGGTTTCCATGTTAAAGACTATGTCATTGAGTAAGTGATGAATGTATTTATGTCGCATGAATGTATGTGAATCTATGTCAACGTGTATGACTGTATATGATGAATATGCTTAAGTCGCAAGAACGTATATTGTGATTAAGTGTTCATGTATTTTCTTATGAATGAGTTTTATAACGCATGAGTCGCACTATTGATAGATAACATATGTGTTAAGCCTTCATTGTTGTTTTTATGATTGGATATTGTTCTTAGTCTTTTTAGTTTATGTGTGTTATTTTTCAAAGTTTTGTTTCCTATTATTTTTCATTTTTGGGTTTGTTTTGAAATGAATAATGGTTACTACTTTTTGTTTGGTTTTTTAGGTTATAGTTGTTTTGATTTATTGTATTTTATTTTTAATTTTTTTCTTTTTGGATTATTAGGTGTTATATATCATTTAAAGTCCGAAAAAACTTATATTAAAATTTATTCCAAGCTTCATCTTTAAGACCTAACCCTTATTTTTGAATCCTTTGTCAAAAAAATTTGCATAAGAATATTCCTGTAGCGCAAAAGTAAAGGTTAATGCAATAAGGCGCTAGAAGAATCTCAAATCATTGGAAAGAATGGTGGATAATCATGGCTGTTGCAGAGGAAAATATTGGAAGTTTTCATACACCTGTTGAAGACATAATGACGCATGTTCATAACCCTATTCCATAATCATGACAAGTGTATGAGGATGTGTAAAGATCATTGATAGAATTGTGGTCTGGATTGACATGGTTTTGGTTGTGTAAATATTATTGGGAAGATCGTGGTCTTGACTGTCAGGATTTTTCTTTGATTATGAGTTTATGGTTGCAGACAAGGAGATTTTAAAATCTTTGAAGCTTTCTAAAAGAGTACACAGGTGAGGTTACAACACAAATATGAAGAAGAGTGGAAAGACTAACAAATTTTAACCTACTGATATGAGTTGGGAAAATGATTTTCCTGAATGTGAAACATTATTCAAAAGGGCAGGATGGTTCAGTTTCATTGAAAGAATCACAAGTTTCAATCCATAGGTCTCGTATCGTTTCGCCCAGGGTTTCATTAAGGATATTGTTACTTTTGATACTTTTAAGTTTGAATTGATACAGGAATTAATAGTCGAAGCTACATGTGTATCAAGAGATGGAGAGTTATGGTTCAAAAATATCCCTTTCAGCTTTAACCCAAAGGATTTCCTGTTACCAGAAATTGAAGCCCTAGATTAGGGAAAAGGCGTTCATTTGGACAAGTTCAAACCTGAATGGAAGGAAGCTATTGGAATTTTACAGAGTTATGTTACATGCAAAGGGAGGTTTTCTTTAGTTTTTAAATACCACATTAGGTTTCTACAACATCTCAACCAGCATTCAAAAATGAATTTACCATTCTTCTTCTTAAAAAGTCTCCAAAAAATGTCTAACAGGATTAAGGGGCATATTGATCATACTCACCAATCAATTTTTCATCATGGTCTAATAAAACTAATTATCTGTACAGTATTTCAAAAGAAGAACAGGGATTGGGACCATTTCCTATTCTGGTTAGGATTTTCTAATGAACAAGAAGACCAAGTAAACAAAATCCTAATGAATAAGCAGTTTGGTTTTGTTAAAAGGTTCAAGAAAGAGTTAGTTTATCTTCTAGTGTAGGCTAGTGTTCAAGATAATAGTCCAGGTCAAAGATTCAAAGAACTTGTGGATGAAGATGAAAGAGAAGCACTTGATGATAACCAAGAGCAAGTTTTGGAGAATGATGAAAGGCAGCAGAGATCTGTTTCAAATCATGAGGAAGAGTTGGGTTCAATAAAGCAAAAACAAGGTTCCATATGTGTATAGGAAAGCACAACAAAAGTTCATGTTGTAGATGAATTGAAGGGTGATAGTTTGCAAGTCTCAAATGTAAAGCTTCAGAAGAAATCTCTTGTACCAGTAGAAGAAATAAAGTGGAGGCCGAAAACTAGGGCTAAAAACAAACTCAGACCGAATATGAAAAGGATCCTAAACCCTAAATTAAAGGAAGAAAAGATTATAGTGATCGAGGATTCTTCAACTGAAGAAGAATTAAGCCCTCGGCAAGTTTATATTGAGGAAGAGCATTCAGTTTCATTCGAGTTATCTCAAGGAAGAGATAAAGTTTTAGAAGAGACAATCACTTTCAGTATTGAGCAAGGTATGAATTCAAAGGTTCCTTTTGTACAAAAAGTAGTGAAAGATAAGCAGGAAGATGACATGATTTTCAAGAAGTTTGACGTTTCATGGATGACAAATCAAGGCTCTACATTATAGGGAGAAGTTCACATGGACTAAGAAACTGAGAACCTTAAGAAAACTGTGGAACAATACAAATATCAGATTGGTTTTCTTAGTGACACTAATGATAGATTGGTAATGAAAAACATAAGAGTAAGAGAATACCTTGATGACATCGATACACACTATCAGGAATTGATAGTTGTCTCCAAAGAGGCGTTGAAGAGAAAAAGGGAGATTCAGAGCCAGGCTGAAGGTTTAAATCAGAAAGTTCAAAGTCTAAGTGAGCAGAATGAGTTGTTATTAAAGAGGATTAAAAGTTTAGAGACAGAGCAGGACCAAAGTAAGAAGCAGTTACATGCTTTAGAAGGAATTGCTATGTTGGCAGAGGTAGCCAAGAATCTATGAATGCTTCTAGTGGCCAGGTGTCAAGTAATTTAATTTGTTAATAGTTTTGTATTTTTGAAAATACAACTATTTTTGTAACTAGTTCCAACTCAGACCTAAAAGTTAGTTTTGATAGTTATGTAACTATTTTAGTTGGGAAAGGATAAAAGTAGGAAAGAAAATGAAAGTAGGGTTTGAATTTTGTGCAAGAGGAGGCTTTAGAGTTGTTGTATGTCAAGCTAAGACTCAAAACTCTCATGTAACTTTGAAGACTACTTATGATATATACATACTTATAAGCCATTGTTATGTTTTATGCTAGTTTCATTTCTGGTCTGTTTGATCACTCAATGTATAATTTCATTTCTTGTTTAATGTGTTTATTCATGCAATTGCTTATATGTTGTGGATGAAATCACTGTTATATTTATTATCTTCATGGTTTATATTTTATGTATTTGCATCTCAATCTTTATTATTGTTTCATGATTCAGTACTTGTGTTGGATTTTTGATGATTTACCTTCTTGTTGATAAACTTTCAAACCAAAATCATAAAATAACAAATTTCATTTTGCTTTTATTTTTGAGATTGTTCTAGCTTGTTCCTGTAGTAGTCTAGGAACAATTTCTAGCACAAACAGTTGTTATAATCACTGTGACAGATATGTTAAGTAGTTCCTTATCTGTGCACAGTAAGGTTATGCAATACACCCATCGATTTTGATTGAGCGAGTTGGTAAGGTGCCAAAGGAGACGAAACCCCCACCCAATTGTAGAAACCTGGTTCTGGAAGTTACCCATAAAAGATATATAGGGTGAGACTGCATCTATGTCGCAGGTGCTACTGACTAAGCCTTGCTCTATCGGTTCGATATATTAGGCTCTGTTGTGCATGACGGAAGGTCCGAACCTAGGTCGAAGAGAGAGGAAACGCCAACAATTGGAAAAGAAGAGAATCATCCAAAGAGCCAATAATTCCCCCTTTATATTTGAACCTGAATCACAACACATCCAAATTTTATACATTTTTTATTGATCTAAATAAAGAATTTCTTCAACACCACAAGAGGAGAGGTTATGCTATGACGATCCATCCAAAAAATGTGAAATTTTATCTACGATTGGAGGATGTTCATATTTCATCACCTGAGGCACGATTCCAAGGGAATATTTGATTGCAAAAATATCTATGTAATCATCCAAGGATCTAGAACCAGTTGTTATGACATATGTTATGGATCCATCGAAGATTCTTTTATTTCTTGTCTTCCAAATTTCCCAGCATAGAAAACTAGGGAGGGTCTTCCATTCACGACACTACTTCTTCCAATGGAAAAAATAAATCTTTAAATGTATTATCTTCCCACATTGCTGAGAAGTTCCACGACTTGGAAAAGTAATGCCACGTAGATTTTGCATAATGACATGTTACAAAAAGATGAAAGATGGATTCTTCGCTACTATGATAAGGAGGACAAATATTTGGACCACACATCCCTCTGTGACTGATGTTATCCCAAGTGAGGGTTCTATTTTTCAGAGTTGGCCTAGTGAAAAATGTGATTTTAAATGGAACATTCCATTTCTATAAGGATCGATACCACCTGTTTGAGCCCTTGATTTGATTTCGAAACATCGACTGATATGCCATTCTAGTAGTCAGAATACAATTTAGTCTATTATAATACCATCTCAATACATCTTGAGAATCCTCAATATGAATAAAGCCTTTCTACAATCCTAGAATATATTCTGACCATTCAGTCGCCATATGACTAGATAAACCCAATTGTGACGTCGTGACCCATCCATGGAAATCACCAGCATTTGTCGAGAAAGCCACAATATGATTCAAGTGAAAAAAACCATTGACATGTAGGAAAAATAATAAGTGGTTGGACAATTTGTAAGAAGAAGGACCACTGATAATCGGTTCCTCCCCTATTAGGATGTCCCAACCATTTCCCAGGGATCAAGCCAACCATTCACTTAGTATATCAAATGAATTTACTAGGCCAAAACAGAAATTTGATACACCTTTCACCTGTTTAGATTTTCAATGGATCCACAATAAGACTGTTTGTTTCTTATAATATTTGGTTGTTAAAACGCAGCTCCAAAGGCTCTTCCAAAAAATAGCTAGCCAAAGGATTTTTGCACATAAAGCCTTTGAGAATAGAAAAATATTTTTTGGTGCCCACCCAACCAATTCCTTCAGGCAATCCAGATCTTCCCATCTTAAAAGATGCATCTTCTCCCTTCCTAACTTGCTCAACCATAGAAACTAAAAAGTATTTCTTTTGATCTCATTAAACATAGATTTAGGAATTTTACACAGAGCTAGCCAATATACAACCAAATTTTCCTAGACAGTTTTTGCTAATATCGGCCTCCCACCAAGTGATAACCACCGTCGGCACCAGTGGTTGATTCGCTTATCAAATATTTTAAAGAGACAATGTTAATCCCTGACAGAATAACCATTTGATTTAATGAAATAGACCAGATATTTCGACCCTAAATATAATGAAGACACTTGCATATGAAATAGGTCTCTTATACCTGCAAATTCCACCTGATCTAATTAATTTTCCAATAAAATTTATTTCTTTAGGTTTATAGCCATACCTAAGAATCGACATAATAGTTGAATCAGATCGTTATAACAACTATGTTCTTGAACAGAACCAGTGCCAAAAATCATAACAACATCTACAAAGAGAAGATGTGAAATTGAAAAATTCGACCCAAACTTGATGCCCTTGATGTTGCCATCCATTTTTTCTTTTGAGATCAACCTGTTGAGACCCTCAATGACTAACAAAAACAACAAAGGGGATAATGGAAACCCTTATCGCATGCCGCTAGATGCTGTGAAAAACTCTGTGGTGCTTCCATTTACAAGGATGGCAAAGTTTATTGAAGTTATGCAAGCCATTATCCATTTGATTGCTTTATATGGAAGCCCAATCTACATGAGAACCAACCTAAGAAAGCCCCAATGAACTATGCCATATGCTTTGCTGAGATATAGTTGAAGAACCATGGCCTTCTAGTTCCTCTTTTTAATGCTATGGGAGACCTCTTGAGCCACACCAATAGCTTCCATAATCTGTTGATTCTCTAGGAAATTAAATTGTTCCTAAGACATACATCTTGATAGAGTGGGATTTAGGAAAGAAATTATAATATCAGTGATTAATTTGTACACAAAATTGATAAGGATATTGGACAATAGTCATTGAAATATTAAGGGGAAGATATACTTGGAATTAATGTGATAAATGTATAGTTAATTGCACCTAAAACCGAGCCTATAATTATTTATTCCTCATCAACAAGCAATAGGTCCTCACCCATAAAGCCAATACACTCAAGAAATAATTCCATATTCCATCTATCTAGACCCAAACTTTTGGACCTCGTTGAATCCCTTAAAGCATCATTTAATTCTTCCATGGAGTCTGGGCTCAGAAGTACATTGTCACCCTCTTCCCTTGAGAAGTATCTATGATACTCCTTAATCACCTTAATATGTTCTCTAACATAGAAGTTTCCTGGATCCTTATAGAGATTTTCAAAGAGAGAGAAAGCCATATGTTGAAGATCCCCTTGATTGAAAGCCAAAACATTGTCTTCTCTTTTTAGTTCCTAGAATAGAGTTAATATTTCGTTGGTGTTCATCGAACTTATGAAAAAACATTGTGTTCTTATCACCTATTTCTAACCATGTAATTCTGCTTTTTAATAACCACTTTTCCTCATCTAGCTTAAGGATTTGATATTTCTCTTGCTCCAGGTTTGTTAGCGATTCCTGCTCCTTATGTGGGAAGAATCCTGAATTGTTCTATTTTGTTAGCTTTTCAATTTGGTCTTCAACTCTAATTATATCAGGTCCCACTTGTATTTTTCCCATTTGATCACAACTTCTTTTAGAGACTTTAATTTCTTGGTCAAACTTTCCATATCCATTAGTTGAGACATATCCACATCCTTGAGCCAAACTTACTTCACCAAATCTCTAAAATCTTGCTCCTTTAGCCAACTATGGTTGAACTTAAATGGAATTTTCAATCTTTCACTCTCATACTCGAGTTGAAAGATTATAGGGTAAAGGTCTAGTATCCTAGCTTATTCAACCCAAGACCTGTATCCTTGTACCTTCTCAATGAAATATTCCCCAAGAAGAAATCTATCAAGACACTTTTTGATCCCACATTCATCGTCCTTTCCATTTCTCCAAGTCAACCACAAGGGAAAGGGCTCCACATCCACTAAATATGCGTGTTAAACATATCTTTGAAGAAAGAACTCAATGGGTCTTGACAAGCCCTTTGACCTCAAATTCCAGCCACAGGCCATGTAAAATTAAGGTTACCCGCTATCATAATATTTGGGAGATTTAAAGTTCCCTCTGAATTAACTTTGTTCCATAACTACTCCTTTGACTTGTAGGGCCCATACACATTCAAAAAATTAACTTCCTTAGGGAAATCGATTAACCTTCCAAACACAAGGATTCCAGTTGAAATAGAAAATGCCTTCAGGTTTTCTTTGCAAGGGTTCCAAGCAACCAAAACTCCTCTCGACAATCCACCAGTGTCGGTTGAAACCACTTCCTAGTCTTTCTTGATTCCAGAGAAAAAACGATGATATTTCTCCTCTGAGACCATTGTTTCTTGTAGAAAAATAATATTCGGCTTTATGCATTCCATGCATCTCTAGAGAGCTACAAAATTTGGGAGGACCCCCACTCCCTTAATGTTTAAAGAGATGTAGATATTTGTTTCACCCTAGCTAGGGCTTTAATCTCTCTAAGAGCCCTGGAGTCAGAGGAGGAAATGGAAGGAACATAGGATGCACTCGGGAAGGAAACTTTATCAGTTGATAAGGAGGAGGGAAAATTATTTCTTGCACTTATGGTTTTGTTAAGGGAGAAGTCCTGGTTCAACCCTCCCTTGATAGCCCCTTGGAGATTCTTTCCAATTGTTTTCTTTGTAGGGTTAACAGAATTTGTGACTTCTTGATTCAAAGCTTTTCCTGGGGTAGAAATCTCATAGCTTGAGTTTCCAATGTAAGATTGAAGTAGGACCTTCTTCATCCCATCACAATATGACGAGTGAATATCTGAGAGAGAGCTTGGGCTTGATAGATAAGGATCCTCACAAGATAATGATTCCTCCACTTCGACAAAACCTAGATCGACCCTAGTGTCTAAAACCTTGACCCCTGAGGTGCACATAATTATAGGGTTTTGTAAGGTAGGCTCGGAAGGAAAATCAGTGGTCGGTTCTGAGTTGGGATTCCCATATGAACCCATGGAAAGCCTATCAACATTTCCCGATATCATAATGATATTACCGTTTTCATATTTTTGTGACTGGCCAGCAATATTTATCTCATATTCAAGAGGCAATTATTTGTCCTAAGAAGAGAGGGGAGCCCCCTTATAAAAAAAAGGACCACCACCTAGAGAAATCTCACCCATTTCATCCCTTTTTGATTCTAGACTCATGACATAGTTTCATTCTTGGGAATCTAAAGAAGACACAAAATAAGGGTTTTAAGTTTTTTAGGTTACCAAGGAAAGGTTGGTCCACCAGTAGCAAGTTTGATGGAGACTCTAAAGTTTGAAAGCCCAAATCCGAAGCTGACGGAGAAGAAGTTTCTTTATTGTTGCAATCTTTTGAATGTTGTGCCTCCAACTCTTGCAAATAGTCATTATCAGAAGCTGAGGTTGAAGAAGAACATTGTCTCCAAAGGTGACCAACTTCATAGCATTTAGAGCAATGAAAAGGAATACCTTGGTAGTATAGGGCTTGACGGAATTACCTCCCACGCCATTCTATGACCAACTTGTCCAACAGGCCCCGAGACATATCAAACTCAACAAGCATTCAACCCACCCTTTTGTCAACCCCAGTTAAGATTTCCTCTTCCACATGTAGAAAATGACCCAAATGATTAACAACAATGACAAATGCTTCTTTGTTCCAGAAAACATATGGGAGACCCAGCAACAAAACCCACAAGTGCTTGATTTTTATACCTTCTAAAGCAAGGTCAAAGTCATAGTGCCACCTCTTCAGTGTTAAGTTGCCTCTACCATTCAATCGGGTTATCTCAAAAACAAAAGTGGTGTGTTCCTCTTTTCTAAAAATGAACCCATACCACCCTTTCTGGAAAATAAAAATTGTGGCTCTATATCCTATTATCAGAGCCCATACTAACGCGACCCAATACTCAATATCACTGCAGTTCATCGCTTTATAGCTGAAATTTCCCATAAGTGCTCTTAGGGATAGCCCAACTACTTCTTCCAAGCCAACACCCGTGCTTAAATATGTTTTATCTTCATGGACAATAACCGGAAAACCAACCGCAAATACAAATTATGTGTAGTACAATTGAGCAAGGTCGAAAGCAACACTATCTCAAAGGTCAAACCATAGTTACCAGATTCGTCCCTAGGCCTAACCACACCCAACTCGGATTCTTATGAATCGGATGCTTGGATTCTTCATCGGATTCTTCCACCTAGTTTTGACTAATATAAGTTTCTTTACATAGGACAATTAAGCTTAATTATGGTTAGGGTTCCGAATCCCTGATTCCTAATTTTGGGATGAGTGCCACACCCGTATCGGATTCTTCAGTCGATTCTGATCGCACCCACGGGTCGTGTAACCTTGGGTCAAACACACAATTTTTTTGGGGGGGGGACGCCGTGGGTTTTGCTTCGAGTCCTCATTCCTATCTCGTTTTGTGGAGTCATATTGTGCCAATCTTATCTGTGTAAATAATACTACTGCCAATCGATTGGACGTTGTCATTTTATTTGACCAAGCCACCGAGGAATCCATCACTCGCTACTACTGGAAATTTAAGCAGCTAATGGCAAATAAAGTAATTTTCTACACGGTATTGGCCACCATTGATCATCAATCAAAAATATAGTTGGATTCTATATTAAATCAAGCATATATTAATAGGTTGCACCCCATTAGACATTAATTAACAAGTTGTGACCCTTCGTATAAGTATTAATGAAAGGAGTTGTGGCCCTTTGCATAAGTTTTAATGAAAGTTAGACCTGCCATTAAAAAACATGTTGAACTGGAATGCATGGGTCAAATTTGAACCTTTCTAGTTTGTTCTAGCACTTCCTAGAAGTGTAAAATTAAAATTGCCCTTCAAAAAAAATTTAAAATTTGATTTTCCCCCTTTCAATTAAGAAGGACATAATTTATATCAACATTTCAAAAGAAGGGAAACATTTGAAATCACCCATCCATATAAATTTCTCAGTATGTTGAAATTCCTACATTATAAAGTTTGACTCGTCATCCAAAATATTGGTAATATCATAAATTGTAATCACTCACTCACTCATGTCATGCACTCACTACTTAGCCATGTAGGATGACAAGTATTGACTGAAGACTACAAGGCATTGGTCATCAGGATGTGACTCCAGCTATCAAGTCACTTGGGGCTATGTCTAAGGTGCGATAACATCTCAGCGACTGTGTTTGTAACAACATCAAATCACTGCTAGTCTACTACTAGGCCTTGATTGAGCCCAAAACTTTGTGCCTACTACATATGTGAAATTAACTTCCAATGTCCACTTTTTTTTGTCAAAATGAAATTCGAATGGTTGGTTTGATGAATCCTCCTATGCAAGACTTCATTTCTTGCATGAATGTCACGAACTAACGACAACTCTAAACAACACTCATTGGAATGCAACTGCAAATAATGGCATGCAACTTGGATCAAAAAGCATGCAGAGTTCGATTTATGCATTGGTATAGAGAGGTGACACTGGGCACACAACATGGAAAAACAATGAGTTAGAAAAAAACATTCAGACCAAAGAACCACAATGGTTATAAATACAAGTTAAATAAAAAACAATTTTTGGCTCAATAATAGTCATAAATTTGATGGATAGCATAATCGTGATGTAATCTCCCTTTTTCCTTCGAAACACTTTTGGTTTCTCACCATGTTTGTTCTCAACACTCGCCCCCAAAATACATATAAAAATACCTATCTTCACGTCTTCTTATATTTAAATCCTCATCTCAGAGTCATAACTGAGGATTATTATGCATGTGCATCCTCACCTTATAAACCCAATTGGGTCAAGGCACAAATACAACCATAAAATATCAATTGTGTCAAGACTCAAAGAGTAAGAGAAAACTATAAGTTTTATTTTAATTTTACCATACAAGTCCTTAATTGACACTATCAACTGAGATTGGACATGTTGTATTGTTTTGATCTTCTTATCACTCCTTACCAATGTGATTGCAAGGCATCCTTTGAAGGTGAAGTCCATAATTTTACGTCTTCTTCCTTATTCTTGTGCTTTTTAGTAATATAATACGGAGGGAAATGGTCTGCATCAACATGGAAGACATTTTGGATATAGAGGTAGATACATTAATTGTTTTTTCATTAAATAACTTAAATTTCCTACGAGTGACTGTCGATTTTCCAAATTGTGGATTGGTACAAAATACAACAAATTTTAGAGCCCTGAGCTCTTAATTAATCACACCTAAAACTTTCTCAAATCCATCCATTAGCAAACTTATTTTGGTGTTCAATTTCTATTTAAAAGGAATATTGTGTAGACCTGGACATGCGGTGAGTTGCAACGCTCCAGTTAACTTAGGATTGATTCCATTGCCCCTCCATCTCGTACATGTATGTTGTCTCGACAAGTGTTGAACAACAAAATTTAATGCCTCGACCCTAGTCATACTAGCCCTGCTAACCTGCTTGGTAGGTAGGATTTTTTTTTTAATGAGTTGTGTATTATTTTTCTTAGGCACCCAATACCCATCATTCTTACATCTCTCAAGCTTGGATGGTTGCCCTCTCTCCAATGTGAATTAAGTTTTGGGTTGGTTGTAAATGTAATTTTTGGTTTTAGATTTATTATGCCCTTGTTTTACTTAGTGGATTCCTTTTGTACATCGTTAATGGTAAGTAATTATCTCTTGTTTTTTAAGACTATATATAGTTATAACATGTTGCACTATGCATTAGATCATGTAGATGCCCCAATGTGGTTATTACATAGTCTAAGTAGTTTTTATGTATAATAAAGTGTGCTCCAACTGGGAAAAATACAATAGAATAGTTGTTATTTTACCGAACTATAAAATTAATGCAATAGACATGTCAAGTTAGGTTTTATTTAAAACTTAGCATTTTTTCATGTAGATATTATAGAGTGCTCAATTGTTTAAGATTGTAAAATTTTAGAAGGGCAATATTTGTTTTTTGCATTTTTTTTGGAAGGGTAATTTATACTTGTCAATTGAAGTACAATTATTTATATTTCCCTTCATCTTTTAAGGGTAATTTAGATATTATATGCCCTTCAAATTGAAATTAAGACCCACCCTTCAAATTTGATCACTACTCCAGTGGCAGCTGTGAGGTGATACGTCACGGGTTTGAGGTGATAAGTCACAATCTTCGAAACATTAACCGTGATACATTACAACCTTTGAGAGATTAATAAAAATTTCATTTAATTATACTAAAATAATACTTNTATATATATATATATATATATATAAGTGAGACATAAATTTGGTGTATGAGGCCCTTTTGTTTGTGGGACAATGGACCTCCCTCTGAGTAATGATTTAGCTGCTAAAGTCTATAAAGGTGTAGATACTCTACCCCCAGATTTGAACATGTAACCTCCTAGGAGGAAACTCATGCTCTTAACAATTAGGCCCACTCAAACTATTATATATACATATATGTGTGTGTGTGTTAGTACCAACACATATCCATCTTAGAAGGGGATCTACCAAGTGAGGAGAGGGATCAATAAGTTTTTAGTTTAAGGAACCTTAAGCAGAAGAGGCACAGTAAGGAAACCTCAACCTTAAGAATAAAGTTGAAAATCCAAAGAAACTTGAAGAACTTTTACGTTTATGACAACATAATCAAATCTTACTTACGCAAATTAAAAGGCTAAAGAATGATAAAAACACATTAGAAAATAAAATCATTTCACATTTTAATACAGTAGAATACTTATCTTTTAACAAAGAAGATCCGAGCAATTGGTCGTGTAAGAGTGATTTTTCACTGAACTATAAGTATCATCTATAGATACCACCCCCAAGCTAGGCTATGAGGCCACCAGGGGGAAGGAAACACCTACAAGCCTCTCTCTCTTAGCCCACATCCCATTTTCTCTCATGTTTAGCCAAACTACCAACCTCTGAGCATTTACAGATATCTCACTCAGTCATCCCAGCCATGGCATTCTTTTGTATTTCCCCACACAACACAAGGAAGGAATTTACCTTTAATGCTCCATGGTTCCCTTAGGAAACTCAACCCTTATAGTGCTTACAAGTGTGTGCAGAAAGAGACCAATCTATTGTATGTTGTTGGAGAACCTCCTACAACATTAATTCATGGATTCTCAAGCATTTATGAGTATAAAAAATCAATGGTAAGTGTTCCTATCTTACCCAACCTCTATGCCCACCTACTACCATCTCTTTTCTCTCAAATATGCAATTTTCTTTCACAATTTCAAATTTATGGTTAATGCGCATTCTGGTAATGGTAATGGAAATCGAATGAATACCAAAAGAAAGAATATCTATGTAGTGTAAAATATGTTGTAAAATCTGATGATAAAAATGCATGAGAAACTCTAAAAGAGATGAGAGTATGGGGAAAATACAACTAACAAAACTTTTAACCATAAAATAAAGGACTCTTGCAACAACCATAGAAGTATATTCATCTCATGCTTCCATAACTACATGAGAAGACTTTCCCCACCAACCTCACACATGCATTCAATGATTAGATTTAAAATATAAAATGAAGTCATTGGCTCATTTAAGGCACATGGCAACAAATGGATGAGTTCTAAGGTTGACACTTGGCAGTGGAGTATTTAATCTCCCATAGCCCCACTTTCCTCTTCCCTTATAGTGGAATCATAACCCCTCTACTGCTATTTACACAAACACCTTCGACCATTTTATTATTTTTCCAACACAATATTACAAAGCATTCAAGTTAGCACGACAAGGAAACCACACGGTCCATGTAGAAATATTTACATTATACATGCCTAGCCATTCACTAGTAGGGCCTTGGCCTTGAGCCCTGCACTAGGAATCCATACTAACATATTTACATCATTTACATGGTTTTGATTTAATACATTATAAGTCAAAACTGAGGGTATTACGGTTGAACAATAATTATCATTTATTTTCAACATAGTTGTAGGATATGGAGCTTGAATCAATAAATTTATTTAGAATAACTAAAAATATGTTTAAATAAATGGAAGGTATTATGGATTATGTTAGATTATAACAAAATTTTTGTATTACTTGTTGAAGTTTTTGGATCAATGTACTTCATTAAACCTTATAAATGGTTTTGTAATTATATGTGATCATTGAAGGATAATCATTAATTAATTATTATATAGGAAAAACATAAAACATAGTTTTGTTAGTATGTATGCATTATGTATTTTAATTTGGAATTTAAGCATTTGTTTCCTTAATTTAAGGTTTAAAATTTTCATATTACAAGTACTTCAATGCTTGGTGAAGCAAATATAGTCTTATGCAATGAAAGGTAAGCAAATCTTTAAAGAACCCTCATTAGTATAATAGAGAAAATCGTTTAAGATATTGTGGGAGCAAAAGGTACGTCTCCTAGTCCAAAAAAAGGCTAGTCATGGAGGGTAGTTATATTGAGGAAGGGACAATAAGGGAGGCAAATTTAGATTCATAATTCCCTATACAAAGGGAGCCTTTGACTTTCATTGATGTGTTAAAAATGAAGGAATCACATAAGAAAAATAAGAGGCCCATTATAGAGACTCCCCCCATGGTGGATATAGATCTATCACGTAACCTCGTGTTAATCTATCACAGAAATCTATTGAGGTGAAGGATTTTTTCTCTAGACAAAATATTCCCCTAAAAATTTCACAAAAGAAAAAAAAGAAATCGAGGTTTAGAAATCTTGGCCCATACATCACCAAATCCTTCACCCCTGTGGAGGAGGGGGGGAGGCATCAATGTTAGAGGCCTTAATACTTGGACCTCTACTATTGTTGTTGTTGGTACATGCCTTCTATATTGTTGTCACCTACTTAGCAACTCTCTCTTGAGCTAGTTTCCCTGCCATGGTCAGTCAGTGCAAAATTTGGCACCACTCTCGATCAATTCCCTCTAGCACCATAATACATGCGACCATAAGCCTATCAGATAGATCGACCCATCCCTACTCATCGATATCACCTGGAAGAATGCTCAAGTGTGACATCATCTCTGCCAAAATTTGGGCATGGTTACCCCAAGCATGTACTACCACACCCACCGCACCTTCCTTCCCACTAGACAAGAGGGCCTCATCACAATGATAATGGCGTTGTCGTCCCTCCCCTTTTCCTGACTAGGTCTCTTCAACTCCTCCATGGCATAGGAATTATTGCTACTAGTGGAGGTGAAGGTCCCATGTCTACATCAAATTAACAAACATGTCATATGCTAGTACCTCACATGCATCATAGCCGAATCATGCACATAAATACAAAAATCAATATGAAAAATATATAAGTTAGATTTACTTATCTATAGGACCCCAACCCTCTTCTTGTCGATGGGGGATATGGGCCCCCTATTAGTGATATCTCTCCATTGAACCCACCCATTGGTGCCACACTATCAAGTAGTGAAGTGTAAATATTTGACCCACACGCTGTCCTTTATCTCAACGCATCAATATCCCCCAAAGAAGCATATACGGCTCTGTCAACCCATGTAATGACACTAATTCCTGTAACCTCAAATTGGGAAACCCCTAAAAAGGTAGGAGCATAGAACAAACCTATAGGTGAACATCTCATGACCATCCATAACACATTTCGATATCTAAGCTTGCATGTTGGCAAGTAACATGCCATCGATGCTACTTAAGTTCCTCCTAAAACTTTATCCACTAGGAGAGGTTGGCCCTTGATACTCAATGGGTCATCATGGCCCTCATCACACAGATCACTAGGCTTGCTACTTCTTGGACACTCAAATCCATTAGAGCGATAATCAATATCGATCCATGAACTTCCCCCCCCCACCCCCCCCAATATCCTCTATAGCACTGGGAAACCGACTGATCCATAAGCAACTATTGACCACCCACCATGAAGCACCTCCCAAAACTCAATAAGCTCACGTAGGATGTAGTCACTCAAATTCATCCACGAACAGTCCCAAAAATTTAAAAACCTTAGCTCACATAGGTGTTGTCTCACATCTTACCGGTGCACCACCTGCCCCGACAACTCACTAAATTTGTGCTTCTGCCACTCTATCGGCACAAAACTCTAGATTACCTACAAAACAAACCAAAATATTGAGTTAGTCCATTAGCATACATCAAACAAATTCAAAAATTGCAAAAAACACACAACCATGTGACTTTGTTCAAAGCAATCGTGTGATGGTGTGACCAACATGCAACATGTCATTTTGCACGCACAACAAAATCACACAAAAAGAAAAAATGCCAATTTCATGATGCATGGTTAATTAGTGCCATTCCATGTGCATACACCACTTTGGGAATGTTGTTCCATGCATAACCTTATTTCACACACTGGTCACACAACATGTGTGCATGATAGGAAATAGTTTTACCTCATCCCCTAACATGATTGTTTTTAAAACAATCACATGAATTTGACACGTGGGTTACAGACTTACACTGCTACACAAACGTTGAACTATCCGTTGGAATGATTACACAATTTTCCTACATGATGAGTAAACCACAACTCTCAAGTTGTGCACGGCGGTTAGAGAAATAACTACACCATTTTGCATGATTGTTTTGTCAAAAGCCGCTCGATTGAGCGGAAACCCTAATGGGATTCCATTCAACTCAATAAGATAAATTATAAACCACTGAAAAATAAATAGGAGGCCTTAAATACTAACCTAGATCTTGCAAAACTAAAATATACTAGTCCAGTCTCTCATAATCATATCCATAAGCTCTAAGGCATTGAACGATGAATGGTAACAATGATTTTTGAAATGTGGGCCCCACCCTTATTTCTAACCAAAATGTCCAATTTTTTATTTGCTTGTTCTGGATTTTTGTAGGTATGTTTGACACACCATCTACAACATCAAGATCAAGATCACGAGCTCTTCAACATGGTCCCATTATCCCCCCCCCCCCCTCCGAACTTCATCGTTCACCCATTGTTAATATCGTTTTCACCATTGGATTTCTTGTTATGTGCACTATTAATCTATGGTATTTGTTTAATGTGTGCATGATTACGGTTGAGCAACTTCTTTTTCAACCATAGGCTTATTGTCGCCTTAATAGATATAATTACTCAACCTTGAATATAAGCTATGTATTCCCCTTATATACATTGCATCTATCCAATCGCCCCACATATATCCCTAAGGTTGTATAACCCTTGTAATTCACAGTATACCCTATGTTGCATCATGCCTTTGTCTGGTAGCACACTCCGCCACCATGGATGTGTGCACCATTACAATCCAGTGTATCATGGCACCCATGTCACTATACCATTATATTGGGAGTCTGATAGTCCATCATCTCATCAGGAAAGACACATATTTCTTTCTTGATGCATATTATTGACCACCCCCTTCGGACTCCCAAGCAATTTATAGTAACGATTCACAAATGGCCTCTAAGCCTTACCATAATTAATAGGCCATCCACGTTCACTACCATTTCAACAACCTCCAAGAAGACCCACAATGGGGCCCTTCCCTCTAATTAATGGACCATAATTGTTTTTCCATCCCCATAGAGACACTCTACATGGTATTTACTCATTTGGTCACTTGTCTTCTTGTATGTAAAAATTCCCTTATTATTTTGTTCATTTCTAAAAATATATTACCCAACACACCAAAGACGTGGGAATTTAAATACCATTGTTTTTTTGGTAGCAACATCTATTGTCACCCTTTATTAGAGCATTTAAAACATGCAGCCCATTTTTTCGATCTACCAATATCTTCATTGATATCATTATCACCCTTGCACATGATCCTCCTCCTCATCTTAGTTTGACATCACCATACAGTACCCGAATTACAATTTGTTCATACACTTGGCCCTTTTAGGTCTTGCTCACATACTATTCAACTGATTAAATATTGTTGCTAGCTAGAGTGAGCCACCCATTTTACTCCAATTAAGGGAACTTATGAGCCTCGTGCTTACCAACTCATATCATCATGTTCTGTCACCATTCCTATCAATTACAATATGTTCTTAGTTCTCGTCCGTATTGGCATTACCCTCTTATATGACTTGTCTCTCATTGACTTCAACACAATCTATTATAAGAGTTATAGTGGCAATAATTGTACCTTAGTTTCCATTATCCATAGTAAATGGTCAATATTGGAGTGAGCATAGAGAGTAATCGTTGCTCTTTTCCTCAATAGTCTCCATATTCTTAACACCACCTCATTTATCGCATCAGGGGAGTCATACCTTCCAATGGTTACAACATTTATAGTTATGATTGAAGACAGTCATATATGGTATTATGAGTTTTCGTTCCAACGCCTTCATCATTATTCAGGTCCTCCACCCCAATAGGTTGTTTAAAATCATCAATGGTTTTTCCCCCCTCAGACATCACCATCATCATACCTAGTTACTATGGACATCTACTCAGGTTTGGATCGAATCCAACTTCGACCTTACCCAAGTAGTTTCCAGAGTTGACCCCTCAATCTCCTCTCATTGTAATTCACTCGAACAAAATATCACAAGCATAAGGATGCCTACCTCATTTGAAAAAAATCATTGTTTATGTATTGTTGATCAATTTGTTGATCTATAGGTATCATCAACACCCTTCAATGGGTTCTCCTTTACTCTCACCAATTTCTCTCTCACTCCCATAGTCATGGAATATCAGCATGAGGGAAAGAAACATTGATGTATTTTGTTTGTACAGTCTACTCTTAACCTCACACATCAAGGGGCATTTTTTATTGCCTAAATTTCACACACCTAAAACATTTATGCATTTGTTACTAAAAGATGTCATTAATGTACAACATGCATCTCACAAATCCTCCCTTTTATCAATTATCAACATGTGGAATGAGGGATTCAATGCACAATAAAAAATTTACTAGCTCGCACAACCTCACAATGTTGTGACTTAAACAACATCACAAGTAAAATATTTTGATACCCACACAATTTTGTAAAAATTCAGACTTTATGAGTCTATGATGCATTTATGGTTCCCCAACTGCATTTGGGAACCAAGGGTTTCACATTGGCCCCATACCAAGTACTTAGGCATTTATAAGCCCATGTTCTTGTATTTGGAAGCCACATCACAAAGAGGACCATTCACATTGAGAATAAGTTCATTGAAGATCTCCATTTTGGCTATTAAAGGAAGGCATGGATATACATTCCATAAGAAAAAACTAGAGCAAGGTTATGTTGCAAGAATTTGCTAGGAAGACCTCCCTTCCACCCATGTTCTTATCACTCATTGGCATTTCAAGTTCCCTTGAGTTATTCCCCTAAGAAGAAAGTGCTTTCCTTCATCAGCCAAATTTAGTTTGAAAGCAATTAGAGAGATCAAAGGACCCTTCCCAAAGGGAGTGTTGGTTGCATCTTGGAAGCTACACTCCTCAAGGTGATACCATTGTAAACATGCTTTTCCATTTTACTAATGCATTGTGGTTGAAGCTTCTCTATTGTATTTGTTTTCATGTAATTTAACAAATTTGGTTCTTGAAGTAGTTCCTATGTTTTTTTTAATTTGTTTCTTTGCTTCAACACACTATTGTATATCACGTTAACCCACTCATGATATATTGTCTTATTTTCAACCTACAAAGAAAGGATATTTAACTCACATTGTGCCATTTTCCCCAAAACAGGTGGTCATGTTGGTCCTAGTATAAAATCTTTCCTTTCCCAAGCTAAGAAACAAGGTGAAAAAGAAGTCTTATCAGGTAAGCAGATGATAATTCACAGGGGCCTTATAGTAGGAAGTCCCACTCAAATTTTCATAGCTAATCATGTTCTCATATAATACTAGACTTTGAGGGAGCGATTTCAAAAGATGTTTCTTAAAGAGATTAGTTAATTCTAATAACCCTAAGTTTTTATTGGATTATAAATCTATTTTGGAGGCCAACGATGTAAAGGATATTTACAAGCTACCCTTATGTTGAATTATTATAACTTCGAAGAATATTCTAAATATATTTTATTGGTCCCCAATGTTTCTATTGGGAGAATCACTTGTATTTTCTTGTACCCCGATGATTCCTATCAGGAGAATTACTAAGAGTCATGAGGAAGTCCCCTCCATTGTAAGTCAGGTCATTAGTACCCTCAATAATATATTATTATATTAAGTTAACCCACTTATGGTTACTCGAGCCTACATGATAGGGTTAAATGTCAAGTGAATGAAAGAATATAAATAGAGGTGAGGTGCCTCTCATTTGAACACACTCACACTCACTTGTGTAGCGCATAAGAGAGAGAAAGAGCTGGATAGGGAGGAAGATCAGTTGTTGGGATTTTACCTTTTATCTTTTGGGGGCATCTATATTGAGGAAACTTTTGCTGGGTTTTTTCCCATTAGGGTTTTCCCGAGATAAATCTGTGTTGTTCTTGTGATACTGTTTCTTTCAGTGATCCTGTTTATATGCTTTTGTTATGAAATTGAAATTGAATGCTGATAATCTATCTTAGCATATAGAATTTTAACATGGTATCAAAGCTAACCTGAATAGGACAGCTTTCACAAGAGAAAAATCCCTCTCTCTCCCCGACAAGAAGAGTTTCGAGAAAACTTTGAATTTTGGAAAACTGATTGCATGGAAAGTTGCGCCCTCCCAGAGTGCATCTATTGAGCCTGGAATCAAGATTTTTGGGTGAGTGAGTCTCCGGGAAAGTCAAACCCTAGTTTGACAACTGCACCAAAAAACTGCTGGAAGCTGTAGTGGTGAATCTCGCAAGTGAGATTTGAAAGGTGAAGACTTGAGATCTCCAGAAACCAATGACACCAGTAAACTCACCTCAATCAAGTGCATCTCTTGGTAAGTTCAGTTTCTCATTCCATAGAATTTCAATTTTTTGTGGTTCTCTGACAAGATGACCCCAAGCACTAAGCTTGAGGACAAACTGGAAGGCATAGAGAATTTATAAGCATGGAAATACAAGATTGGCCTCATTCTCCAATAGAATGATATTGATAGGTATATCAAAGATGAAGTTGCAGAACCTGAAGAAACTAAAGCTAAGGAGAGGCACAAGAAGGATATGATTAGGGCACAAAGGATTATTGTTCACTCTATCAAGGATCACTTGATCCCTCAAGTGTCATCCAAGAAGACTCTGAAAGAAATGTATGATGCCCTATCAAGAATGTATGAAGGAAGAAACATCAATAGAAAGATGAATCTAAGAGCTCAACTAAAGAGCACCAAGTTGAGTCATGGAGAATCCATCCATGACTACTTTACAAGGGTCTCCCAATTCAAAGAACAACTAGAAGCCATTGGAGACAAACTTGATGAAGATGAGTTAGTTATGACTACTCTCAATGGTCTCACTAGACCCTGGGAGTCATTCATCCAGATGATGTGTGCCAGAAAGGAAAGCATGAAGTTTGACATTGTTTGGGAAGATTGTATTCAAGAAGAGACTAGAGTGGAAAACAGAGAAGACTTACTGAAGGAAGATGATCAAGCCCTAGCCACTCACACCAAGAGAAGAAGAAGTCAATCTAATTTCAAGAAGAGAAACCTCAAGGAGTCTCAACCTCCTAGAAGAATCCAAATAACAAGGGAAAATCCTCCAAATAAAGACTACTCTAGATTTCAATGTTTTCATTGTGATAAGATAGGACACATTGCCAGAAATTGTCCTATGAAGAAACAAGAATATAAGAAGAGGATCAACAACACAAAATACATCATGCTCATCTAGCTGAAGATGAGGATGAAGAAGAAGAGGACGAAGGACCTCCAAGAAAGCAAGCAAGAGAAGAAGATGTAGAAGAGTATGTACTATTCTCTGCACTCACTGGAACTGTAACACCTGGAGAAGACGTTTGGCTTATTGATAGTGATGCTTCAAAGCAAATGACGGGACAAAATAAAACTCTGTCCAAACTTGAAGAAAAGAACTCGTCTCAAAAAGTATCCCTGGGAGATGACTATCAATATTCGATCAAAGGAGTTGGTGAAGCAAGCAACAAGCTTGATTCGGGAAATACCCTAAAGATGAAGGAAGTATTGTATGTACCAGGTTTAAAGAAGAATCTACTTTCTATCTCAACTTTAGATAAGAAAGGATTCAGAGTTGCATTCATAAATGGTCAAGTACTCATGTGGCCCAAAGGAAAGAAAATTGAAGATGCAGTTGTTATCGATGAAGAAGAAGGAGGTCTGTATAAAGTCAAGGGACATTCAGAAACAACCCTTGCTCATGAGTCCACTGACCCCAGTGAACTATGGCACAGAAGGCTTTCCCGCATCAATTACAAGGCACTACCTCATGTGAACAAAGTAGTGACGGGACTACCAGACATGAAGATCAAACATAAAGGCAATTGCGAGGGATGTGCAAAAGGAAAGAACATCAAGAATCCATTTCCGAAGAGTGAAACAAAAACAAAAGGTATGTTGGAATTGATTCATTCAGATGTGTGTGGTCCAATATCCTCCACATATTTAAGTGGCTTTGAATATTATGTTAAATTTATTAATGACTATTCAAGAAAGACTTGGATATACCTCTTGAAAGCAAAGAGTGAAGTGTTTGAGAAATTTAAAGAATTCAAAGCCTTGATAGAGAATATTTCAGACAAGAAAATAAAGACACTTCGATCAGACAATGGCGGAGAATATTCTTCAAAAGAGTTTGAATCCTTTTGCAAAGATGCCAGAATCAAGAGGGAACTAACTACTCCCTACAATCCTCAACATAATGGGGTTGTGGAAAGAAATAACAAAACTTTCATGGAGGCAGTGAAGACAATGATATATGATCAAGATCTTCCAATGCATCTATGGGCAGAAGCAACAAGAATTGATGTATATGTACATAATAGAATATCTCACAATGCTTTTGGATTCAAGACTCCAGAAAAGATGTTCATGAGAAAGAAGCCTAAGGTAAGTCATCTCAAAATATTTGGTTGTCCGGTATATATTCATATACCAAAAGAGAAAAGAACCAAGTTGGACCCTTCCGGAAAGAAGGAGATATTTGTTGGATACTATGAAGTATCCAAGGCATTCATAATTTACATTCCTAGATTCCATCACATGGAAATCAGTAGAGATGTAACATTCGATGAAGAAGCATCTCTCAAGAGATCCAGAAAATGCCAACATGAAGAAGTGTAAGAGGAAGATGCACCTCCCAGAAATGTAGAGATTAGATTCCTCCCTGAAGATAAAGCTCCTGAAGAGCATGGCATGATAGAACCACAAGAACCTCCTATGATGGAGATATCACGAAAGAGAAAGCATGCTTGGGAAAGAGAGATTATACAAGAAGCAGAAAGATATGGAGCTCCTAAAGGCTCCACAAGGGTAAGTAAGAAGCCCAAGACATTTTCCAACTATGTAGCTTTGATGTGTGATCTTGTAGATCAAGAACCTACAAACTACGAAGAAGCAATACAGAAGAAATAATGGGTAGAAGAAATAACTGAAGAATACCAGTAAATAATGAAGAATGATGTGTGGGATATAGTTCCCAAACCAGAAGGAAAGAGTGTAGTATCCTCCAAATGGATCTACAAGATAAAACATGCAACTAACGGAAGCATAGAGAAGTACAAGGCAAGATTTGTGGCCAGATGTTTCTCTCATAAAGAGGGAATTGATTATGAAGAGATATTTGCAACAGTAGCAAGGTATACTTCGATTAGAGCCATCATGGCACTTGTATCCATGATGAAGTGGGACTTACACCAGATGGATGTGAAAACAACCTTTCTGAATGGTGTGATTGAAGAGGAAGTATACATAGAAAATCCACAAGGATTTGAAGTTGAAGACAGACGAACTCATGTATGCAAGTTGAAGAAGGCCATGTATGGACTAAAGCAAGCTCCCAGAGCTTGGTATGGAAGGATAGATAGTTTCCTGACAAGCATGGGCTTTGCCAAGAGTAAAGCCGATCCTAACCTTTACTTCAAGGTTATAGAAGATGAACCTGTCATACTATTACTATATGTGGATGATCTATTTCTGACAAGGAATGAGAAACAGATTGTAGAATGCAAGAAGAAGCTCGTTGAAGAATTTGAGATGAAAGACCTTGGCCTAATGCATTATTTCCTAGGTCTGGAAGTATGGAAGAACTCAGAAGGAATATTTCTCAATCAAGGAAAGTATGCAGTGGAAGTTTTGAAAAGATTTGATATGTTGGAATGTGAAGCCATGGCTACACCCATGGATTCCAACCTAAAGTTGCTAGCTGATGACTCGTCATAGTCAGTGGATGTGACTCAATACAGACAGATTATTGGGTCGTTGATGTATCTAACCAATACCAGACCAAACATTTGTTTTGCCGTGAACACCTTGAGTCATTATCTATTTCAACCTAGACGAGTTTACTTGATAGCTACAAAACATGTGATGAGATATCTGAAAGGGACTATAGACTTTGGTCTATACTACGATGGAAACCATGATTACAGATTGTATGGCTATATAGATGCAGATTGGGATGGAAGTGTTTCAGACAGGAAAAGCACATCAAGTGGATGTTTTTGTCTAGGTTATGCTATGATTTCATGTTTTAGCAAGAAACAATCCAGTATTTCTCTTAGCACGGCTAAAGCAGAATACATAGCAGCTTGCTCTGCTAGTTGTGAAGCCATATGGATTCGGAAGCTGATGTCAGGATCTTTGACCTGGAGATGGATACTATTGAGATTCTATGTGATAACCAAAGTTGTATAAACATGTCGGAGAACCCTTTGTTCCATGATAGATCAAAGCACATAGAAATCTAGTATTTCTACATACGAGATATGATACAGAAGGGAGCCATAAAGCTCCAGTTTGTGAGTACTGATGAGCAAGTTGTTGATGTGTTGACGAAGCCTCTGTCTCAGGTAAAGTTCGAACACTTTTGAGACAAGCTTGGTGTTGTTTGGAAAGACCTTTCTCGAAAGAGGGAGTAGTGATTTTGTAGTGGGATTGTATCATCCTTGGACACTTGTCCTAAACTAATCTGGTGACTTCGGCCCTCGATAGTGAAGAGGGATTGTATCATCCCAGGACATTTGTCTAGAAGTGATCTGGTGGCTTTGGTCCCCAAGAATGTGGTGGGATTGCATCATCCCTTAACTTTGGTTCAGAAAGGTATCTGGAGGCTTCAGTCCCCGAGAATTTGGTGGGATTGCATCATCCCTGAACTTCGGTTCAGAAAGGTATCCAGAGGCTTCGGTCCCCGAGAATGTGGTGGGATTGCATCATCCCTGAACTTCGGTTCATAAAGGTATCCGGAGGCTTCAGTCCCTGAGAATGTGGTTGGTTTGCATCATCCCTAAACTTTGGTTCAGAAACGTATCCGGAGGCTTTGGTCCCTGAGAATGTGGTGGGATTGCATCATCCCTGAACTTCGGTTTAGAAAGGTATCTAGAGGCTTCGGTCCTCGAGAATGTGGTGGGATTGCATCATCCCTGAACTTTTGTTCAAAATGTATACAGGGACTTCGGTCCCCGTGAATGTTGTAGGACTGTATCATCCCTGGACTTAAGTCCAAAAGTGATCCAAAGACATTTGTCTTCATTTTGTGGATTGTAGGTTGTTGTTGATGATGATGATGTTAATGATCGAAGATCAGAGTATGATGATGATGATGTTGCTGATAGAAAGTTCAGAGTATGATGATGATGGTGATGTTGCTGATCGAAAAGTGAAAGTGCTAACAATGATGTTATTGATCGAAAAAGTCAAAGTGATGATCGAGCGGTCAAAGTGTTGTTGTTGCTGAAGTCTGAAGATGAAGACTATATGTTGAAGATGATAAAAAAGATTCTGATGATCTATAGATGTATCACCTTGCTGATGATGCCCTCCTCCTAATGTTGTTGTTGTTGTTGTTGTATAATACCCTTCTCATTAAGGGGGAGTGTTTAATTATTATAACTTCGAAGAATATTCTAAATATATTTTATTGGTCCCCAATGTTTCTATTGAGAGAATCACTTGTATTTTATTGTACCTCGATGATTCCTATCGAGATAATTACTAAGAGTCATAATGAAGTCCCCCCCGTTGTAAGTCAGGTCATTAGTACCCTCCATAATATATTATTATATTAAGTTAACCCATTTATGGTTACTCAAGCCTACAAGTTTAGTCGAGCCTACATGACAGGGTTAAATGTCAAGTGAACGAAAGAATATAAATAGAGGTGAGGTGCTTCTCATTTGAACACACTCACACTCACTTGTGTAGTGCATAAGAGAGAGAAAGAGCTGGACAAGGAGGAAGATAAGTTGTTGGGATTTTACCTTTTATATTTTTAGGGCATCTATATTGAGGAAACATTTGCTGGGTTTTTTCCCATTAGGGTTTTCCCAAGGTAAATTTGTGTTGTTCTTGTGATATTGTTTTTTTCAGTGATCATCTCTATATGCTTTTGTTATGAAATTGAAATTGAATGTTGATAATCTAGCTTAGAATATGGAATTTTAACACCTTATTGGGTGGAGTTTTGAGGCTATCAATGTAGAAGGTAAATCAAGTGGGTTGATGGTGGGTTTTTTCAAGGGCCTTCATTTTAGAAAAGTCTCATTTTCCTAGCATGTTATTCGAGATGAGTTGCTCTAATTGGATACTAATTATGTTCTAAATGGTATTAATGTCTATGGTCATTTTGTGCATCAAGAAATATTTTGGGACCCTTTATTTCCCAAAGAGATAGATGGGAAGAAAAATGTTATAATAGCTGGTGATATGAAATTTATTTGAGAAATAGTAAGTTGGTAGGGGAAGTTGGCAAAATGGACCCATTGGTAGATAACCTTATTAAAAAAGTAATGAGGTGGGATTATGTAATAGAAAGCCACTAAATTTGTGTCTGACTTCAAGAAATAATAGGTCAGGGGTGGTGTGATTTCTAAGAGGTTTGATATGTTCCTTGTGGCAAAGTAGATAATTGAAATTTTGGATAACCTAAGATCTTGGATTGGAGAAGGAGATCCATATAATCATGTTCATATCTTTCTTCAAGCAAGGGATTCAACCCCAAAGTTGCTTGACCCTTTTAAATTCAACCTATCTTGGTTGAATAACCATATATTTAGGGAAATGGTGTTTAGATATTGAAAAAAAAAATCACAGTCTTATGGAGGATTTGATTATATTTCAGTTTAGTGATAACCTAAAGAGAATTAAAATGAAAACCATAGCATGGGAAAAATAAAAGTACAATGATTCTCAAGAGAATATTTGGATCCCTGACAATGATATAACAAATATATTTAAATCAAGTTTGAATGCCATTTTTAGTGATGAGAGATGGAATACTTGATGATGAAGGAAGCAACCAAAAGAGAACTTTTGGAATGCAAAGAAGTTAAATGGAGACAAACAAGCAAAGTGACATGGATTGTTCAAGGGGATGAAAATGCAAGATTCTTCCATAATTGTGCAAAAGTGAGAAATTTTTTCATGCCATTTGGAACGTCAAGGGTGGGAAAGGATCCATAGTTTTAAGGATATCTTTGAAGTGGTTATTAATCATTTCAATAATATTTTCAAGGAGTCAACCAAAGATAACATAGTATAAGTTGTTAAGATAGTTTTTTCCCTAATTTTGTGATTTAGGAATAGAATGGGGAGTTAATCAAATGTCTCTTTGAAGCAATTATAGTTGGTTATTAAATCTTTTAAAAAATATAAAATCCTATGCCCTAATGACTCTTTTGTTGATTTTTTTGTGGTTTCTATGACTTGATAGGAAATGACTTGATTTTAGTAGTGGAGGAATATGGGAACTTAGGTAAAGTATCAGGGGTATTTAATTATACTTTTCTTGCTATGAATCGTAAGAAGGATGTCATTAATAATTTTGAGGATTTTAGGCCCATCTTAGTCTATAATGCAATATACAAGATCATTGTCAATATTACTACTAAGAGACTTAAACTAGTTATATCTCCTACCATCTTAGGTGAAAATTTTAGTTTTTTAGATGGCCATAAAATTCATGAAGCTGTATGAATAACTTAGGAAGGTCTACATTCAATTAATATAAATAAGCAACCCTCCCTTGTGATCAAATTAGACTTATCTAAAGCATACGGTAATATTAGTTGGTCTTATCTAAGGCTAATGATGTTACATGTTGTTTTTTTCTTGTGAGTTTATAAACTAGGTGGAAGGTTGTTTTTCCATTGCCTCCTTCTCATTAATGATAAATGCATTTGCTTCATTATTATGGTAGTCTACTCTTTTTCATTTACTCTTCCATCCTTTCTCCTTTACTCTTTTTGTTGGTAGTTGAAGGTTTTAGTAGATATATTCTTGCCTAAAGAAGGGCTTGCATATTGAAGGGTATAAGATTGGGAGCCCTCATCTCTACTACTCATCTTTAAATTGTGGATGATGTGTTTTGTTTGGGGATGAATCCCCGAGGGATGCAAATTCCATTCATTGGGTTTCGGATATATCTCATGGTCCTACTAGGATGGAGGTAAATCAACATAAATCATCCATATTGTTTCATAATACCATCCCTGGTCAAGAAAGAGCTATCTTATCTCTCCTTCCTTTTTATGTTGGGGATTTTCAAGAGGATTTTAAGTACCTTGGTTTCATTCCAAATCCAAATGAGTGTAGATTCAAGGATTGGCTCTAGTTGCATAACATGATTGATAGTAGAGAAACCTCTTTCTACACAGGATGGCTATCTTTAGGAGGCATATTAACCATTGTCAGTGTATTCCTAGAACAAATTCCTATTCATTGATAATATCTTGCTTACATTCCTAAATTTATATTCTATAAGATCAATAAGAAAATATATTAAGCTTCTTATGGACTAGTACGCATGATAAAGAAAATATGGCTCTGTTTAGGAAGGAGAGGCTAGCTAGGCCTAACACAAAAGGGGGATGCGGCCTTGACAATATTTTATTCTTCTCAAAGGCACTTGTTGAAAAGTGCGTGGAAGGTTATTTCAGGGGAATTCATATGAAGACATATTTTACTTCAAACACACATTCATCCTCAAATAGTTATAGAGTGGATTCGTAGCCCAAGCAAATCCCACTCAAATGCCTCTATCATTTGGAAAGATTTGGTTCATTAAACCTTTCCCCTTGTTGGAGGATGGTTCGCTTGGAATGTTCATGCTGGAAGAAGCATCAAATTGGGGTCGGACTCTTAGATTGGAGGGGGGAATTCATATAGGTTATGTGTGGAAATCCAAGAGTCCATAAGATTCTTAACATGTTTACAATAGTTGATGTAAGTAGTGTTGAGGGAGTATGTTCATAGGGTGGAGGTTGGTTATCCTTGACAAACCTCAGTTTGGTTAATTTGAAAGTTAGTGAATGGCATAGTTTTGCACAATTTTTTTCTTCTAGTTGCATCTATATGAGACAAGAGTAACCTTTAGTTTGGGCTAAAAATTCAACATAGAAGTGCTATACACCAAAGCTTGAATACGAGGCTATGTATTCTACAGATATGGATCAAACCTCTTAATGGTGGTGGGTAGAGGTTTGGAAGGTGAGGGATCCCTTAAAGTGCAAGATGTTCCTTTGGACAACGTTTTCTAATAGAATTATTACTTAGCATAATGTGCATAAGTGTTCCTTTGAGGGTCATAGAAAGTGGGTGTTGAGCAAATGTCCCTTAGATTCTATTTCCCATGTCCTTATGAGTTATCATATCTTAATGGAGGTTTGGGATGCAACCACTCCTCTTATTGCAAGACTTGGTAGCTAGAAAGGGGGGTCTTTGGGGGAGATTCTTTAGTTCTGATGGGAAAACAAGAGTCATGAATATTTTGAAGCATTGCCTCTTCTTTTAAGTTGGGCTATTTGGATATCACAAATGAGATGTTGCTTGAAGATAAGGTGATGTCATCACTTCAAGTGTTTTTAAAAAATTAAATATGCATTTGAAGGTTTCTTGAATGAAGATTGTTCCAAATATGTCAAGGCAAATGGTTCAATCTTCAATAGATGAGTCCATGGTGTAAGGTTTTTTCAGTGGCGTGTTTGAAGGAAACCTTGGTAATTTTGGGGCAAGTGGTATTTTGTATCTATCTAGCTAGCATTTTGTTTCTTTCTCTTTTGGTCCAGGGTATGGTTCTAACAATCTTTTTGAGGTAAAGGTTATTCTATTGTTGGTCGAGTTAGGAGTGGATAGGGGTTGTAGAGACCTTCAAATATTTGGAGATTCCTTATTGGTCATCAATTGTATATCATGATAGATTTGATAGCGCAACACAGGTATGAAGCACCTAATCATGAAGGTTTAAGAACATCTGAGTAGTCTAGATTATGTTTCTTGTAGCCACATATTTTGTGAACTAAATGAAATTGTTGAGTGTCTCTCCAAAAGAGTCATGCATGGTCTAAGAGGCTTGTTGAAAATCATAAAACTTGGGGAGTTTGAAAATGAAGTAGTATACTCTTTATTTTCTTGGTTGAGACTTCACTTACCATAATTTTTGAGCTAATTGATAGTTTTAGCTATTAAGCTTAGATATTTTATTTTTTTCTTGAACTTGTTGATAAAGATAACTATTATTTCAATACTTTTCCTTTTGGTTAAAGTGTCTATAAACATATTGCTAAATGTAATTTCAATATATCTTCTCAAAATAAACAAAATAACTATTTTTTTCTTAAAAAAACTTATATTCTCTATTTATATTTACTAGCATTTGCACCAAGAGGTGCAAAGAAACATCGAGGGGGTAAAAATATTGTGTCTTTTCGCAACTAAAAATTTTGTTAGAGAAATAGTTATAGTGAGGCAGTAAGATTAAAAAAAAAATACGAGACAAATAGCTTTTTGTTTAACGCTATATTTTTTTATGGAAAAGAAAAAATCTGGAAATCAAGCAATTGATTGTTATGAACCAACATATGTTTTCCCAATTTCCAATTTATGATGTTTGAACTATCGGAAAGGAGAAAGACGACTTTGTTTTCCTATTGCCAATTTAATTGGTCTATCAAATGTTAGTGTTTCCTCGGTTTCCGATTTGACGTTTCACTTATCGGATATGGAAAATATAGTTGGATTTATGATTTATCTATTTTGTCGCTTTCCGAGTATTGGAAACGGGAAGTGGATCTCAGAATGGTGATTTGTCATTTGTAGTTAATAATTTTGTCTACTTTTCCTATTCCCGATTTCTGATATTTCGATATTGCCTATTCTCGATTTTCGAATTTAGGGTTTTACCATTGTTATTGATACCTTTTTAGTCCGGTGAGGGTTTTTTTACAGTGGATATCCTGTGCGTCATAGTGGTGGGACTTCGGAACTTCGAAATTAGAAATGTTAAATTTTTTAATGTATTTTCACTACTTTTCTGACGTCCAAAGTTCGGAATCGAAAATCTTGACTTTTCCCTTGTGCTTCGGCTCCCGGCCTTCGCGATTTTGAACCTAAGAATGGGAAATGTTTTAGTTTATGTAATTTGGAATATGTAATTTGGTCCCATAGAGGATCTTTCGATTATATCAAATTTATTTTTATATAGCATGTATTCCATCGGGGAGGAAGAAATTAGGCAGAAAGAGTAGGAACAGACAGAATAAAGTCTGACACAATAAATTCTGAGGAAATAATAGGAACATAGCATGTTTCTTATTGGAAAACCTAGGATCTTGATTTCGAATTAAGAAATGTCGGCAATTGGAAATAGGAGCATGCATATGTTTGTATTTGAATTTAGGTTTTTTGGATTTTCTGGATTTTGACACCTAGCATTTTCGGAATCTAAAATGTCGGAGAGCATAACATGGTTGTTGGAAAAGATAGTATTTCTGGATTTCGAAATGTCGAATATCGCATTTCGGATTTTTGAGTTTTGCTTCTTAGAAAAGTTTTTTTTTTTTGCAGATTCCTAAATGTTGAATATCGCAAATTGAAACATGGAGATGTTTCTTATTTGTTGTTTATGGTATATGAAGTTAATATATTAAATAATAACAATTATTTCTATTAATGAATATGAACTTTAACTCTAGATGTGGATAAAGAGAGTCAAATTGGCAAGGATGGAATTGACGGCAACAACAATCTATTGAGCAACAGCGCATTTAATGTGGTTGCAGCAAGTTTGATGATTATTGCATGTTGAGTTGTTTGATATTCAAAGGTGATGAGGCATGTTGCAACATCATTAAATGCTCTGCAGTTCAATGGATAGTAGTTGGGGGTATTGTGGCAGAACCATGATGTGCTTGTCATCCGAGAATATTTTCACTTATTCTATAGTAATTATGCATTAATGAGGCAGGTCTTGTTGTCCTATTCTACAGTCATTAGCCATTAATGAAATGGGTCTTACTGTGCAAACTGGAACCCTACCACGCAACAGATAGAAGTGTCATGAAAACACACAATCCACTTGGCGAAAAAAGACGGTACCGATCAAATCCATATGAATAGACAGAATAAATCCAGAGTGTTTTCAGAACGTGTACTTAACCGATCAACTCCATTCCACATTTTTCGGCACCTAAAGTGCAGGCTCCTTCCCTGCCCGATTACGAGATATAAGAATCGCAAAAATTAAAAATTACCGGGATGTAACAAAATTAAAAATTGGCAATTATCGGTACGATTACAGAAAGACCATATGTGATGATTAATTAAATATTGTTGTTATTGTATCTGGTGATTGTACAGGACCCGGGAAGGCGGCATGCAGTTGATTGGTTAAATAGTCGTCGTGAAAAAGGAGTTCATTGTTTTTGTTGGTATTATTTTTGTGTCACTTGTTTCTCTTCGGGGTTTATAATAATTTTTGTACATGTGCAATGAGTGATATAGCTAATCCTATTTGTCCTTTTGCATGTTGTTCGATATGGCATTAAATTGTCCTTGTCAAGGAATTTTTGTCAGTACAACTAAGCCATGATTTGACGTGGTTGTCATTTGAAGTGGTACAGCAATATTTTGTTGACATTAATGCCTGCGGTCCGTTGTGTTGGTTTTAGCGTGATTATGAGGCTTTGTCCCTGATTTCATTCAGTTATTTCTTGGCTGGTTGATGGTGTCTTGTGGAACTTTTTTTTCTCCAGATTTTGTTGCAAAAACTTGCGTCTTCCTTTGCTGAGTTTTCTTCTGCATTTGAAACATCATATTATGTCCAAGCAGCATGGACGGTCTCGTCAATCTGCGAGTGGCGGTGGTCATTTGGAATGAGTGAAGCAAGTGACAAATAGAGATGGTTATAATCCACGAGTTCATTCAATAATAGATGAGTGGGAAATAAGGCTTGTGAAGGACAACCTTGCTCGTGATACTGATGGTGGTAGCCCGAATCACTATTGGATCATAAAAAATATGATGGGCACGCTTATGGAGGAAATGCTAGCTAGATGGAACCATACTAAGTTGGATATTTCACAGGCTACATCCAAAATGGTGGAATTAGATATGGTGATAACGCAAAGAAATGTTATGGTAATTTGGAAAAAATTAGCTCAAGGATTTGACTCCTTGGGTGATGGAGGTAGCGGGAGTGTCTCTATGGCTCCATCTGCTTCAATGAATGTTGAACCTATTGTGCCTTCTGCATCTACAGTTCCTGTTGGGATTTGTAGAACGATTAGTCATCTTTCCAAATGAGCTTGTGAGGCTGATGCTTCTGTGGGGAAAGCAGATACTTCTGTCAAGAAACTGGATTTTTCTGTGGGGAAAGCAAGTGTTGTGGCCCTGAAGCCCAGTCTATTATTTTCAGATGAGGATTTCTTTGGGCCTTGTCATATAGTTGAGGAAATGTAGGACACGCAGGACCTTGCTGTCACTATGACCGGTGCTAATCCATGAGCTTGTTTTTGTTTTTTTTTGTCTATTTGGCTTCCTTTTGTTTACATTTAAGTTTATGCTCGTTTATAGTTTTCCAGGTGTCTTGATAAGTTTTCTTCGTAGTAATTTGTACATAGCCCCCCTTGTATCACATGGGTTATTGTGGCTCTTATGAATATTTTCTGTAATTTTGTTTAAACTTTACTCAGATTCTCTCCATCGATTTCCACTGTTGATTCCTCCAATGTTATAGCAAAGTTTGGTACATTCAAGGCCGAGTTATTTCCAAGACAATTTTACATTAATATCGTAAGCAACTATGGTTTTGAAATACATATATTTGGATTCAATGAACTGGTACTTTCTTTGTATGACCAAATACAAATAGGAGTAGTGTACATGGTATAAAATGGCAATGTTTAAGGCAGACAAAATGTTGTGTTGAGTATAGAGTAAGAAAAAATTAATGAAGTAGAGCTTCATAGTGCAGCAGAGAAATTTTCTATGCATCTGCAGCCATTCGAATACTAGTTGATGGAGTATACAAATTATGTCGACAAAGGTAGAATGGTTGATCTTCTTGGACTTGTCATTTTAGTTTCATTTACATTCACGATACGAAAACAAGGGGGCGTGTTGAAACTGTTAGGAGAACCATTGGACTTCGTTACATGTAAGACTCCAGTATTGACATAAGACTTTGGGGAGAGGATTCTCAAATTCAAGGAGCTGAGCTTGCTAGCGTTGGCGATTTATCTCAAATGAAATTTTTTTCGAAAGGTTGACTTGGAAGATGTAACTAGAATCCCAAATATCCCAAATATGAATATCGGAAATTGGAAATCAGAAATAAATTTGTTGCATTTTCATTACTCATGATGAGGGAAAACAATTGAGAAAAAGGTTAAATAAATAATGATACCCCTTATGTAAGTGGTAGTGACTAGAGAATTAGAAGGCAATTCTTAATCTTCGCCAATCCCATGTCCATCTAGACACTTTAGGCCCTTGGTTGGAAGTAGCACTCTCAACTTATCTTCCCATTTCTTGCCATTTTGGGCTTTGATATCACCATGGAGTGATTTTTTTCTTCGACATCCATGAGAGGGGAAATAATGACATTTATGGCTACATTTTTTGTGCAAATAAAAACTATAACTTGGGATTAATGTGATCTGTGATGCAAAAAGATTTGATGTTTGTTGTTTACTGGATGGATGATGTGACAAATGTGGACTTTAAATAGTATGAGATGACCTGAGGCTTATAACAAGTCAGAGTGATAGTCACTTTTGTGATTAATATAATGACATTCTGACATAAATCGACAGTGCTCTTATGACGTTAAGATAATAATTGATGGTGACAGTTAGCTGTGCGATTAACATGATGATGTTATGACAGAAAGTGGCGGTATTCTTATGACGTTA